>OY725496.1:4369065-4598309 GCA_963281255.1 Aphrocallistes beatrix
CTACCCGAGCAGACAGGGGATGATGGAGCTCTCCCGTCAGAAGGTCCCCACTCCTCCGACACACAACTCTATGGAGCACGTGCAACACATACAAATACCCGCAGAGCAAGCCATGCTGGGGTATGCCGCCCATCCTACGATGGACCAGAGTCAGGTGAAACCGCAGATTCCATTCGAGGTGGACTCCAGCGTAGAGCCTAGGCAGGCCAATCCTCCCAGACAGCCATTCCAACTCCAATCCCTCTTACAGTCTGCGCCCATCAACACTATATCTCCTGAGAAACTCAACAAACGACCTCGTGTCTCCCCTGACCCGCTCATCCTCCCCACCTCCCCTCACCCTCCCATCTCCAGACCCGTCGGGGTTCTGCCTCAAGGCATGGTGAGTCCATTGGTCATTCAGAATTACCCCCATTCTTCGTCCGCAGCCAGACTGCAGCAGAATATCCCGTACTCCAACGCAGCTATTCAAGGATTCTATAACAAGAACATGGGGAACAACTTCGGACAATATTTCCTTCCACGGGGCCCTTTTATACTCCCTCAGAACCCCTACTACCCCACTTCACAACTACCAAATCTCGACCCTGCTCTCTTGCAAATGCATCCAAAGCACAGAGAGAAATAAAGTTTTATCAAACTCCTTTAAGCTTTTATTATCGTTGCCAAATTGCAACATCATCTCACTTGAAACACACAGGCCCTCCCTGAATCATGTATCAGTTTATACATTTTGCAGCCCTTCCATACTATCTAACGTTTTTAGTGATCGGCGGTTACTCACTGCCTATTAATCCTTGATAATTGAGCTTCTGTTTAGTCATGATGACTTAATTTATATTGAATTTTGTGTAATATACTTTTGCACACTTCTCCATTAAAACCGTATTTAAGCGAAACTCTATTTTGCTTATAATTTTAAATATTATCTTAAACGTAGATATTCCTTGGGGTGTTATAATTGTTCGAAATTAAATGACATTGGTTAGACTCGCTAGGCTGCTAAATAAGGGCATTCACCTTTCATTAGTGTCCATTTTGTGGCTAATAGTGTGGCACAGATTAGAAAATCGAGACTTTATCCGAATTCCGACGAATCAATTATGTTGCATGTTCTACTTCCAATAATTTCACCTCACTGGTTAGATATTTACCCAGTATAGTGGTTGAAGATGGCTTCGTTATTTTGCACAAGACAGTGCAGTCTATTCAGCACTAGTATTTATACAAGTAGTTTGAGAGCTTTTCATTTTGCTCATTTTAACTCGATTGATCCAGATAATGGAGAGAGAGGTAATTATAATGTTCAGACTAAAATTGAACCCATATATTGTTTTACTATTAACATTTTTATGAATAATCATCGTTTAACTTTGATAAATTTCCGAGTAATATCCATTAGACTCTCAGTAGATAACAATCGTATACGTACGTACCCTGAGTAGACTCCAGTCTCTCTCTTATCTACGAAAGCGGATTTATATAAGACGAAAGTTTTTGGTTACCTTCAGAATAATGGTTTATACCTAATTATATTCTCTTTCCATGTATTAAAACACTCTGATGATGACAGTAGTTTAAAATTGTCTTTTCTAGAAAAGTAATATATTACAAATGTCTTCGGTTCCCTGCGTGCACGTTAAGAGAGTAGGTTGTATATGAACAAGATATTGACTAGATCTGTTAGTGTTAGTTTAAAACAGTACCGTAGTTATAACGCAATGGCATTCTGTGTTTAGACCAAGTCACTACCTCCTCCCTCAGAACCACTCCCCCGTGCACACAAATACCTCCTATACACCGTTAGCGGGCTGTTAGTGCTGGTTCTAGCTCTGTTCATGGCCTACCTAGAGTCAGGAAAAGCGATGGAAGAAACATCAATGCTGAACTCCACGACTGGAGCTGGACCCGTGGGGCGGAGCAAGGCTCGCGTCTACTGCGACGTGAATGTGCATAAGCCTCGGGAGTATTGGGACTATGAGTCCTACCCTATCCAGTGGGGCAACATAGAGAACTATCAGGTATGCGTTGCATTAGAATTAATGGTATGGTGGGAATAGTTCGCAAAAAAACGGAAATAGTTCGACTTTCCAAAAAAGGAAATAGTTCACATAAAAACCACCATGAATCCTAATGATAAAAAGTCGAACTATTTCCTAAATCTGCGATTCGAACTATTTTTTTTTCGAAAAGTCGAACCATTTCCGCATTTTACCGAATTAATCCTGCACGAGTTAACATTCTGTCGGTGTAGGTTATCCGGAAGCTGGGTAGAGGCAAGTATTCTGAAGTGTTCGAAGCGTTTGATGTGCAGAATAACGAGAAAGTCGTAGTGAAGATCCTGAAACCTGTGAAGAAGAAGAAGATAAAAAGAGAGATCAAAATCCTGGAGAACCTGAAAGGGGGCACGAATGTGATCGCCCTGAAGGACATCGTGAAGGATCCCTGGTCCCGTACGCCGGCCCTAGTGTTCGAGCACGTCGACAACACAGACTTTAAACAGCTCTACCCCACGCTCACAGACTTCGACATCCGCTACTACCTCTACGAGCTGCTGAAGGCGCTGGACTACTCGCACGCACACGGAATAATGCATAGAGACGTGAAGCCGCACAACGTCATGATCGACCACGAGAAGAGGAGACTCCGGCTGATAGACTGGGGACTGGCCGAGTTCTACCATCCCAACCAGGAGTACAACGTCAGGGTGGCCAGTAGGTCCGTGCTCACTGATACGTGCTAGAACTCCTCCATATGCATACCAGGCTTTTTTCTAGGTGGCACAAAGAGGGCCAATTCCACTCCTGCCCTCCTAAATTTTCCTAAGTGTCGATTGCCCCCCCCTGATTTTTATTTCAAGAAAAATCCCTGCATTCACTCTGGAATATTCTTCCAAAACATACCCCCACCCAGGATATTCACTTCTAAGAACTCCCTTAAATTCTTCACGCAATATCCCCACTGCACACATCCAATTAATTCTGTACAGGATTGCGTCTACATTAACGCGCTTGTTCCAGGTACTTCAAAGGCCCCGAGCTGCTGGTGGACTATCAGGAGTACGACTACTCGCTAGACATGTGGAGCTTCGGCTGCATGCTAGCGTCCATGATCTTCAAGAAAGAACCGTTCTTCCACGGACACGACAACTACGACCAGCTGGTCAAGGTGGCTAAGGTGATCGGGACAGAGGAACTGAACGAGTACATCCAGAAGTACGAGGTGGAGTTGGACCCCAGGTTCCATGACATTCTGGGGAGGCACTCTCGGAAGCGATGGGACAAGTTCATGACCCAAGAGAACCAGCACCTTGTCACGCCAGAAGCCATTGACTTACTGGACAAAGTACTCACTCGCATAGCTTTATTATAGAACCATTTCACAGGTGTTTTATTCGTTTGTCGATTAGGTTCTGCGGTACGACCACCATGAGCGTTTGACGGCGAAAGAGGCGATGAATCATCCCTACTTCTACCCGGTCTTGAGGGAGTCAAAGCGACAACTCTCCGACACTGAAACCAGCAGCCCGAGCTTAGAAGGAGCACAGGCCACACCCATAGCCTCCTCCAGCCCTCCCACACTCCCCACCAGTGCCAACGAGTCATCACACCTCGGATCCACAGGACTGTCCATGGGATCTCCGTACGGAGGCGTCTTGGAACAGAATCTCAACAACGAGCAGGATGACTACTGATTCGTAGATTTAATTAGCTAGCACTTCACTCTCAACTACTGTCACCTCTATGTATACATTCTACAGTGCAGTGTTAACCGTGCGTATATTCGATTGAGAGGAGGGGCGTTTGTTAGTTGGCTTAGAGTTATTATACAAACATTCTGGACTTTCAATGGTGTAGCAGTTTTAAATCAGGGCGCATCTAAAACTAGTTTCTTTAGTGAGTTTACAAGTATCCTGCAAGGGTGCACACAGTACTTGTCCCCCAAAGATGGTGCTATAGTTTGTTTATTACTGGATTTTAGCATTATCAAATAGTACAGATGATCACATTCGTTGTACTCTCTTCATCTAAACACTATTTATCACGAGGTATAAAATGGGGCTGAGAATTAACATCCGTATAAGGCAGCGGTTTTCAACCTTTTTGAGCTGTGGAGCCCCTATAAAAAATTTCCTATATTCTGTGGACCCCTATTAACCGTAATACAAAATTTCGAATCATGTGGACCCCCTGATATCTTCTGTGGACCACTAAGGGGTCCATGGACCCCAGGTTGGGAACCACTGGTATAAGGTATATTATAGTACGCTAGCTTCCTGATCACTAGATCTAGAGTTAGCACACATCTCGCCAGCATGACAGGAGAACAAGTGCGCTACGCGTTCCTGGCGGAGTGGTACGACGATCAGGCCTCCCTCACCCGCAGCTACCAGCTCCTCTTCCACCCGCACGACCAGGCCTGCGAGATGTTCGACCTCAAGTCGCGGCGCACCTTTCTCAGACGGACGAAACTCGAGTCCCTCTCGCTCGGCCAGCTCTACATCGGCGCCACCGTGCACATCATGTCCCGACAGCTGAAGATAGTGGACTACGGGGATGAGTACACGCTGAAGAGGCTGGGAGGGTTCCAGTTCTCACTCCTCATGGTGGGAGGGGATGTGCTGGAGAACCTCCCAGTCATATTCGCCGCCCTGGCCAAGCAGCGGCTCAAGATCTGCAATGCTAAAACGGTGATAGTGGACAAGCAAGCGGCTGAACTGATACTGAGAGAAGTCCCGGACACTTCCACCCTGTTAGGCGCCGGAAATCTAGGACAGTTCGTCCTGATTAGTGTGAACGCCTCCGACGCCATCCGGGGAGTGTCTGCGGTGTGTGCAGGGCTGTCCGGCCCTGTCTACTTCTCGGGGACACGCGAGGCAGCTATCCGGGATATAGAAGTGTTTTTCGGAGGTGAGAAGGGACAGGGGAGGGTACCCCTGCGCTCCACAGCTGCTCTGGGGGAGGGGGCGGTCCTGGGGATCGTGAAGCCCCACGCTGTGAAGGAGGGACTGGTGGGTCCCATCCTCCAGGGGATAAGCGACGCGGGGTTCAAGGTTAGCGCGGGGAAACTCTTCTTCATGGATCGGAGGAATGTGGAGGAGTTCCTAGAGGTGAGTTTCTGAGAGAATTGATTTCTTGACAGCTGTTGCTTACTCTCTTACCACAGGTGTACAGAGGCGTCGTGTCGGAGTACAGCGGGATGGTGGATCAGCTGTGCTCGGGGCCGTGTCTAGCTCTGGAGGTGTTGGCCTCACAGAAAGAGTTCCGGGAATTGGTGGGACCGGCAGATCCCGAGATTGGCCGGCACGTGCGGCCGTACACCCTGAGAGCGAGGTTCGGGACCGACAAACTGAAGAATGCGCTGCACTGCACTGACCTCCCGGAAGACGCGGGCATTGAACTGGAGTACTTCTTCAAAATACTCGACTGAACTCGCACCACGCGGCATTTATCACTTGTATGCTATACGAACTAATCTTCTGTTATTAATCATGACGCATACTGAATTACACTTGATACTAAAATCCTGTCAATTTCAGGTCAAATTATATAATTATTATATAATTATTATATAATTATTATACAATTATTATATAATTATTATACAATTATTATATAATTATTATATAATTATTATACAATTCATAGCCTACTCTAATAATGCCTCACAGTAGACTGAAAATCATGGACTAGGGATGAAGTAATAGCCGAATGGATTAATACACGATTAGCCTAAAATCGTTAACCGTGCAGAATAGGCATTAAGAAAGTATTACCAGCATATATAAACATGGCATCAAAGTACATATATCCGTTGGAAAAATTTCGATTAGTCATCATATCATTGCGCAACAGGTCATTCTAAGGACAATTTTAGCGATTTTCTAAGCTGTTTTAACCCTATTTCTAAATGCTATTAAGGTGTGATTTTTGTGTAGAACCAAGATTAGTACAAGGTGATTTGAAAAATTTAGAAAATTTCAATGGAATGTTATTACATTCCTACGTTGCTATGGTCAAGCATTTTGGTCGGTTTGGGCCATTTCATGCAAACTGTAATGATTAGAGCTCCAAATTTGATCGTGTCTGATAGGCAATGGACTACTCCCTATTAGGTGATAATACAACTTTAACTTCTAAATTCAACGAGTTTTGAGTTATGGTTGATTTTAAGAATGTAACCAAAACACTATATTGTCGCATAACTCTGTAGTCTGTGAATTTATAAGTCAAATTTGTATTATTACCTAATAGGAAGTAGCCAATTGCCTATCAAATACAATCAAATTTGAAGACCTAGTTCTTACAGTTTGCGGGATATGGCTCAAACTGATCAAAGTGCTTTACCATAGCAACGCAGGAATTTAACAACATTCCATTGAAAAATTCTAAATTTTTCAGATCAACTCGTACTAATCTTAGTTCTAAACAAAAAATATACCTTAATGACATTTAGAAGTAGGCCTAAAACAGCTTTAAAAATTGCCAAAATCCTCCATATAATGACCTGTTGCGCAATGATATGATGACTAATCGAAATTTTGACAACGGATATATGTACTTTGATACCATGTTTATATATGCTCGTAATACATTCTTAATGCCTATCATACATAATTAGCGATTTTAGGCTAATCGTGTATTAATCCATTCGGCTATTACCGCATCCTTGGTTATTCTACTGTGAGGCATTATTAGAGTAGGCTATGTACAATTATTATATAATTATTATATAATTATTATACAATTATTATATAATTATTATACAATTATTATATAATTATTATATAATTATTATATAATTATTATACAATTATTATATAATTATTATACAATTATTATATAATTATTATATAATTATTATACAATTATTATACAATTATTATATAATTATTATATAATTATTATATAATTATTATATAAATAATTTATTTTTATGGTGCTATAATAACATTTTACGGTGGTGTAGAATATAGATGTGTGGGGTCATGGGGGAGGTGAGACAAATTTCTGACCAACAACGACTCCAAGTATAAACGTAGTTATCCAAATAGTTTGAATTAAAACTTTCAAGGAGGTTTAGTGAGGACTGGAGGCGTGATTCCACCCTTTATGTCGGATTCAGATGATCGGTCCGTAGTGATCGACTTAGGTAGCTCCACAGTGGTGTCTGGATTCGGAGGAGAGCATAAACCCCGCTCAATAATCCCCTCGCTAGTTCCGGACGGTTCGGGGGCTGGGGTTAGTCCTTCCGCTCGCAAGCCAATTATTCACAGAGGTGAGGTGCAGGACTGGGGGCTGCTGGAGCAGCTGCTCACTCTCGTGTATAATGAGGAGGTACGCGCGAAGCCAGAAGAGCACCTGCTTCTGATTTCAGCCCCAATATCAAAGTCTGAAAGACGAAAGGACACAATGAACCAGATTTTATTCGAGACATTCCAGACCCCAGCTCTCTGCCAAGTTTCCGAGCCCCTACTCTCCCTCTACGCGTCCGGCGCTCTCACTGGGACGGTGGTGAGCTTGGGAGGGGGACTGACACAGATCGTGTCCGTCTGTGAGGGGTTCGAGCTTCCCCGTTCTCAGCACAGACTGGAGCTAGCGGGGGGTGACGTGACTCACTATCTCTCCAGGCTGCTGGCAGCGAAAGGGGTAGTCTTCGTGAGTTCGGCTGAAATGGAGATCGTGAGAGCGTTGAAGGAGAAGATGGCCTATGTATCACAGGACTACAACCAGCAAATGGCGCTCGAATGCACGCAGTGGTCTCCAGAACTAGACAGGTACTACCAGCTCCCGGACGGCCGGAACATCCAGTTGGACAGCGAGCTGTTCACGTGCACCGAATCTCTCTTCCAACCGGCACATCTCGACCGAGACATGCCCGGCATCCACCAGGCGGTGTACAGGTCCATAGTGCAGTGTGACGTAGACCTGCGGAGGGAGCTGAGTGGCAGCATCCATCTCGTGGGGGGCAGTGCCTTGCTCCCTGGGCTGAGGGAGCGGCTGGTGCGAGAAGTGGGCAACCTCCTCCCCCCTAGAGTGAAGGTGTCGCTAGCCCGCAGTCTCACATGCAACCCTCAGCTAGCAGCTTGGTGCGGCGGCTCTATCCTCTCCAGTCTGAGGGGGTTTGCCTGGGGCGAGGAGGTTGTCTCGAAGCAAGATTACGATGAGTCCGGGCCGAATTATATAAAGAGGAGACCCTTTTAATTTGTATTGTATCATAGTGTAAGGTTGAACTCGGCATTAAAGTGAGGATGAATTTATAATTAGTGTTTAATCGTTTCATACAGAACGATAGAATGTCGGAAGAAGTGGAAACAGCTGATGCGAGTGTGGAGATGAGTGAGGGGGGAGAAACTGGGGAGACTAAGGACGCACAGACACCCGAGGGGACGCCTGGGACTACCCCTGTTGGGAAAATGAACAGGAAGCCCCGCCCCCGATATTTCCCCTACCGCAGATACCCTCCCCCCTTCAGAGGAGGGTTTTCGCACCCTCCTCCCTTCAGACCTGCATACCCGATGCACCCTCCGCACAGAATGTGGAGTCCGCGGCCTGCTAGACCACCAGTGACCTCTCCGATCCGGGCGCCCTATTCCGCACCTCCGGACGCCCCCCCTCAACAGGAGCCCCAGCCGCACCCCGCGGAACACTGGACCGCTCACGTCGAGAATGCCATATTCCGGCCTTGCTTCGACTGGCTGGAATGCAGCGAGGCGTTCCCGAGAGTGAACCCGGAGATCGACGACAGCACTCTGAACGAGTCGCTGACCACCCGCGGAGCTGAGCTGCTGCCGAGCGAGATGGAGGTGAAGGCGGTGCAGGACCTGGTCCAGAAGGTACTGGACGCGACAAGCAAGATCTCCACGGGAGAGGAGGAGGCAGACAAAGAGGTGAAGGTGGACGAGGCGATACTCGTGGGTTCATTCAAAAAGAAGACCTACACGAAAGGTGAGAATCTACTAAATATTTGCTCTTGTACAAAAGCTCTAGGATAAGCAAAACTTTGACTTAGAAGTTTTAAACAAGGCAGACATAAAGAATTCAGTTAATGTCTCAATTCCAAAGCAATCCAAGAATGGTTCTAGACTCTAAGGTACCTCACTGACTCATTTCTAGGCGCAATGAGTGCAGACATCGTGATTCTGCTGAAAGAGCTCCCGACAGAGGGCAGAGTAGACAAGCTGAGTAAGAGACTGATAGAGCAGTTGAAGGTTGTGAGTGAGGAGGAGCTAGCCCAGTCCAGACAGGAGCTGGAAGCTAGGATTGAGGTGTTGAAGAATCCCCTCACACCTGAGAAAGAAGATGAGAAAGAAGAGAAGGATGAGAAGAAATCTCTTGAAGAACTGGAAAAGGAGCGAGTGAGAGAGCTGAGTAGTTCTCAGCTCAAACTCAAGAACTTTCCGAAGGAGCCTAAACACAGCTTTACTTTCAACAAACTCACACAGAGTACTTTCCTTGTCATCTCGAGTACAGGTACAGCGTGTCATATTCCTTTTAAGGAATTAACTGACTGCATACACAATAGCCATTACGTTATATTCGATAGGAGCTTCTGCCAAAGTGTTCTCTACAACAGAAGCTAATCTGATCAAACAAGAAGACGACTCAGAAGACAAAATAGACCTCTCCACTTTCCAGTTCTCCCTCCAGATGGTCCGACACGCCAAGTGGTTCGAGGCGGAGTGCAAGGGCGACGCGATTTCCTGTCTGGTCCGAGTGCTGAAGGACATGAAGAAGCGGTTCCCGACCTGGAAACACTTCCACCCCTGGCTGATGGACCTGATGGCGCACAAGGCAGTGGTCGATAAAAACAAAGAGCAGAGGTAACTCTAATTCTATTCACTTCAGGATCCCGAATACCGAGATTACTGAACTCAATGCACTCTTTGAAAGGATTCCAAAGTGATTTCTCATATTAGTACTACTGTACGTACGTACGAGATTTCATATTGATTGATTATTTACTAAATCTATTTATTTGTTGCTAGAGAGATTGGTCTCGCGTTCCGCTACGTCCTTCAGTTGATCAGCGGGGGTTGCTTCTTGCCGGGGTTCTACGGACTAGAGGACCCGTGTGAGAAGCAGTCTCCCCCCGCCCACTACTCTCTCAAGGACGACGCTAAGGACGAGATCACGCTGGCCGGACAGATCCTGCTGCGGATGCTGCAGAACGGCGCGTACAGGGAGATCATAGGGGGACAGGGGATACAGGTCTTGGACCTCAATCGGCCGTTCAGCGTGGGAGGTATTCAGTTTGCGCCTCCGCAGAAGGCATTCGAGGTCCCCGGTGAGGAAAATGGGGCAGCCACGACGGAGAGTTAAAATCGCACTTATTAATATAATAATTCCTATGCAAATGAACTTTAGTTTTGAGAGCATTTTATGATTAAAAGTTTCGAGGATATCTGCATATATATCTCTCGTATATACTATTCTGCGTGTTCGATATAATTTGTACTGATCCGTCATAAGTGATTATTCTGCACATGCATATACTAGCGCACTATTCACTTTCCTTCTCCGCTCACAACCACGGCTGCACTCTCAGCTGACATCTCCGCAGACACCTCAGCGAACAGTCCGTCCCACTTCCACTCACAGTCCGGCTCTCGTGTCTCGGTCTCGGGGGAGAGAACGGCGGTCAGGAGTTTCAGGTCCACCTCTCCGTCCAGCAGGTGCAGGGCTGAGTGCTGCTGCAGCTCCTGCTCCAGCTGCTTGAACGCGGTTACCCGCGTCAGAGAGACGTTTGGCGCCTCGGCCACCTGACTGGTGAAGTCCTCCTCTCGCACCTCCTCCAGGTCTGGGATCATGGGGATGTTGTCCAGGTCATTATCAATGTGTCGCGCTTTGAAACTTTCGCTCGGCCCTTCTGCTTTGTCCCCCCGCATCCGGGACAGGAACCCCTTCCCACTTCGCTTTCCCTCCTCCGCCTGTCCCCATACGGCAGTGGCCCGGGCCTTGGAGCCAGCTGATTGCTGCGAATCCTCTCGCATCAGATCCCCCACACTCTCCAGCTCATCTCCCATCTCTAACCAATAAGAACTGTTCTCTCAAAACGTTTAATCTTTATCAGACAATAGTACAGCTATTCGATAAGTACAGATATATAGTGAGACATGGGTTGGTAACATATGGTATTCACATTAAACGGTGGGCTTAAGCTCCATCACGTAGCCTTGTCCTGCGAACTCAGTCTGGTAGTCCCACTCCTCCTCCTCGAAGTGGAAGAGTGTCACATTCCGCACGCTGCAGACGAGGATTCTGTTGCTATGCACGTACAGAGAATGTATCGGTTCGAGGGTAGAGTTGCCCATTATCACTTTTATACAGCTCCCGTCCACCATACTCCAAATCCGGATTTTTCCATCTTCTCCGCCCGTCACGAGTCTCAGGTACAGGAAGTGGAGACAGCTGACGGGAGCAGGGTGCGTGTAAGTGCGTACGCTCCGACACGAGGGGCTGTTAGCCAGCCACTGCTTCACACCTCCGTCCTGTCCCGCGCTCATCAGGAAGAGAGAATCGAGCGCCAGGAACGTAATCGCACCCGAATGTTCCTCCAGTCTCCGTAGCAGACGACAGGTCCGGTGGTCCCAGGTGAACACCAGCCCGTCTTCACTTCCGGTCACGTACTTCTCATGCGTCACGCGTACACACGCCACTGCCGCCGCGTGCTGGAACACGTGGAGACACCTGCCCGTGAACACGTCCCAGAGACGGGCGGTCTTGTCGTGCGAGCCGCTGAGCAGCTGGCCGTCCTTCAGATCCAGACAGAGGACGCTCTTCGTGTGTCCGATGAAGATGCGCGTGTACCGCCCCGTCTTGAGGGACCAGAGCCGCACGGTCAGGTCGTAGCTGCCGGTGGCCAGCACGTGGTCGATGTGGGAGCCAGAAGGAACCCGCGCTAGCATCACGGACTTGACAACCGCGACGTGTGCGGAGAATGTAGAGATCAGTTTGCCCCTGGTGTCGATCAAGTGGACCTTTCCTTCTTTCCCGGCGACCGCCAGCACCTTGCCCATGTCGTAGCTGCAGACGGAGCCGAGCAGGCCCAGCGGCAGCTGGAATCCGGTGACGTTGTAAGCCCCGCAGAACACATTCCGCTCCTCGCGACTGACGCTGTCTCCTCCGAGCCGCTCCGACCGGCCGAACCGGGTCAGTCTGAGTCTGCGCATCAGCAGCGAGGGACTCTTGTCTAGGGCCGACGCGGAGGGGGACAGCGGACCTTTCGTCCCCTCGACGGAGACCATGGATGCGTAGCGGGGGTTGCAGATGCGAGAGGAGGCGCCCTGCACCGCTACGGCGGACAACTCCATTCTGTCCCGGAGCTTCCGTTCTCGTAGCACCTCCGAGCTGAGCTGGTGCCAGTGTCTGGAGACCAGCAGGCAGCAGCAGAGAGTGGACACTGGCAGCTGGTGCAGGATCCACTTGGAGAGGTGCACGGGGAGGTGGCGGATCAGGTCGTGGGTGGGCCTGGACAGAGGCGAGGGGATAGGGTCCTCGTCCAGCGAGGGGGCGGCTGTCTGGAATAGGCTGAAGGTCCCCGACTCTGGCGGATGGAATATGATCTCGTCCTCCCGGACGCGCAGGTCTGGCTCAGTTCTGGATCGCGTGGGAGGGATGCGGGTGGGGGAATGGGGGCCGTGTGACCTTGTGGGGGGCGTCTGTGAGTGGAGTGTCAGAGGATGCGAAGGGGACCTGTGGGACTCGCCGGTCCCGTCTTGTCTCCTGCCAGCCTCGCGGGCTGTGCGGACGAATGCGAGCACCTGCTCCCCGCCCAATTCCCTGAGGATGCACATCGCGTAGTGGAGCTGTACAGGAGCGGGCGCGCGCTCCAACCACCCACGCACCCTCTCCGCCAGCGGACTCGGGTCGGCCTCCTGCTTGCCGGGGCGAAGCTTCCTCCCGCGAGAGCGCCGGACGGGCGAGGGGGACGCGCGCGTGAAGGTGAAGAGCGGGGCGAGTCCCTCCTTGGGCGAGGAGTTGGGCAGGATGCTGAGGAGACGCGTGATGACGTAGTGGGGGAGCTTGCTCGCCAGCCAGCAGGAGAATTCGAGCTGTGCGCGGCGCTGGGAGTCTCGCAGCCAGTCCCTGGTGAGGGAGAGCCAGCGCCGCGCCTGGCAATGCGGACACTCCCCGCACAGGTCCGGACCGGTGCAGTGCGGGTAGTAGACGGGGGGAGTGATGGAGAGGTTGAGGGGGCTACTCATCCACCTGAATAAACATCTTAAATCAGACCAAAATATTCTCCAGTTTATCCCTATTAGTCTGACCAACCAGATCAAGTGAAGAATATTTATTGGATATCAAGCACAACAACCTATTAGAAGCATTGGAATGTGTTATTATTAAATGAAACATCACTGTCCGGGAGTGGACACAGCAATACCTCGAGGTTCAATGAACTCTCTTACTTAGGATGAGTTCACCGGAGTGTGCGAATATCTTGATAGCACCATTGCCCCTGTTACTAAATCAAGATGGTTCAGATCCAAACAGAAGATGTAGTATGGTACATAAACCGAGTTGTTCTGTTTTCACTTGAGATGAAAATATTGTCATATGCAGTTGGGACTTTGGTTACTACCACGGGTGCATCTGTACTCAGTTTAATGTCTCGAGAGTAGGAAAGCTTTCCTATTCCGATAAAGGATTTGAAACTGAGGTCTCGTGAGTACATATTCATTCTGCTATGTGACACAACTCCATTCCTGTCCACACAGAATCCACTTGTTCATCACCACTAGCCCCCAGTCACTGTTACCCAATCAGTTATATAGACTTTCTGATTGATCTCGTCTATGCTATTCCTCTGGGATAGTTAGCGTTATCACCTAACCTAGCTTCACAACAGACAACACGGGATTCTTCTTGGTGGTATAATCTGGATATTTCCTCGAGGCAAAATATCCGAACTCACAGAGTTGGATTGAAGGGTTGGTAGGGATGGACATTGGAATGCTATGGCAAGGAGTTTTGTACACATCTCTACTCCTTCCCTTGATAGTGTAACAGTCAGTCACGCCTGCAGAAGCAAGGAAGGTTCTCATCAACCTTAAAGATATTCTGTCAGATATATATGTGTATAGTATATGTAGCTATCAGTGTATTGTATAAGGACATGTGAAATAATTTCTTGTTCAATTACGTAATAACTTTAAAATCCAATTATACCCATTCGCTGCTGTGTCGTGAACAACTTTAATATTCAAGAGTCTTCTCTCGGAGAGAGCGTTCTTCCTCTGGATGAGCTGAAGAATAATAATTATCTTCGCTAAGAAACTATTACTTAGTATTATAATTAATGAATACATTCTAGTTCTAGAGTTCTGAGAAAATACAGTTGACACTATTACTTAGTTAAGTGATCGTAGCTAACTATAATGGTGATAATGTTAAGTAAGCGATTCAGGAATCAGATAGCTCCTCTATGCACTCAGTAACCACACTGGTGCTCCTACTGCTCGCTGACTGAGTGAGAGCTCTGCTGCTATCCAGCGAGTCCTGGAAGATCGGAGTGAGAGGAGGAAGAGGAACAGCACTCTGCTTCCTTGTCTGAGTCTCGGATGGTGAGTAGAGGGTAGAGTTAGACTCTGTGAACGTGTCAGTGTACTCGTTGGGTTGGTCAGGGTCAGAGGGTGAGTCCGTAAGAGCGGGGGACACTTCATGTTCTGTAGTGTCTGGTAGGGGCAGCATGGACTCAATGTCCAGGCAGACTATGTCAGATCTCCTCCTGAGTACCGTAGAGTAAGCTATCTCACTCAAGTTAGGCTCTGAACTGGAAACAGACTCAACAGCAGCTGCTGGGAATTCTGGATCTTCGGTGCTGTCGGATCTGGACACAGTCTTGAGCTGTGTGACTGCGCGGGAGATATAAATAGAACTCCCAGTTGGAGTCTGCGAGTCAGAGCTAGAGCGGTCGTTGGCTGGAAGAGGAGACTCGTGGCTCAGGCCTGGAATGCCAATACTGATCTCGGATATCTGTTCGGTTATGCTGACTCCGTACACCATCTCGTGGCCGCTACGCAGCACAGGTTGGGAAAGTTCAGCACTGGAAATTAGTTGGGAAGGAATTTCAACGGAATGCTCGGATATTCGAATGGAGATCTCAGAATTTTCGCTCATAACTCCGGTGTCCGACGCAGACCTCTCAGTCCCCAGGGAGTAGCTGGAGAAATCTGACGAGTAGTCCTGGCTGGGGAGAGGGGAGTGGCTGGGGGTAGGGGAGGCCATGGTACTTTGTATTTGTACGCTCTTCGTCCGTTGGTCCGTCTGAATGCCCAACGTGGCTGTAGCTGCGTCCGTGGGCTGCACATCAGTGGTCTTTCTGAGGATATTCCGGACAAAATCCATGGTCTCCGGCGTTTTTAAGAATTCATCAAAGAAATTCTTCTCCACATAATTATCCAGCGTCTTGAAGATCTGCCGTGACACGCTGTCCATGGCAGAATCGAGGATTTCGTCCTTCATTCGTTCCAGCAGGTTGTGCTTCAGAGCCAATCGGATGGAAGGCTGATGGAGACGATTGTACCGCAGCATTTTGTACCTGTCATCACTCAGATTCTGGATACTCACAGGATCGATCGGACGCTTCCGTGAAACTGTTTTCTTACAAATGCTAGACTCTACATATAATTCCTCATCTCTGTCTTCTGGGGAATGTTCTGGGTTCGGGATTATTATCAAACTCTTCTCTTCTGAAGATGCTTCTTCTGGAACTTTGGGCGTTTCTGTCTCACGAATTTCAGGCGATTCTTCAGCTAATTTAAGGTTTTTCTCAACACTAGAAAGCAGATTTTCGTAGCTATTTATAGCTGAGAGGTAGTAGTCCAGATCTTCCAGTACGTCAGGCAACGGTTTGAAGTGAGACGTGCTTGGAACTTCTGAGACAATTTGAGCTAAGTCGATTGAGTTGAGAACATCGGCTATCTGCTCATCAACCAATTCCTCAATCATTTCCTGAGACAAGTCATCGATAATGCCATGCAGAGTTGAACCGGGGGCCTGTAATGGTTGGGAGGCGATTGTCTGGTGTCTGGAGAGGAGGGGAGATGGAATTCCCTCCAGGTGAGCTCGACTGTTGGAGGGAGAAGTTAATCGTGAGTGACCGGGTTTCGAGGCTAGGAAGCTGATTAGAGATTCATCCGAGGAAAAGTTGGGATGTTCATTTTCTGGATTCTGGTTGTAGTTAGTTCTACGCACGAAACATCGGTTTTGATCTGAAATTGCATTTACGGAAGGTTTATATGTTTTAGGATTTTTTGATAATCCCTTCGGTGGCAGTGCAGCCTTCTTGTGGTTGGTACTTTTATTCTTCTTCTGTGGGAGGGGAGGATTCCTTGAAATCGATTTCTGAGGCTTGGACGGTAAGTCGGGCATCGGGAAGTCAAAATTTGGAAATTCAGAAAGCTGACTGGCACAGCTGGTCAGTGATTTAGTCAGTTTAGACAACTTTTCTTTGAAAATTTCTTGATATTTTTCTGATATTCTAGAAGAATATTCATTGTGGTAGGTCTGGATAAAGGACATGGAGAATTGGTAGGTGGATAACAGCTTCTGAGCTACCTCGCTGTGTTTGCTGCCAATCTGAAGGTGCATAATTTGGCGTTCGAGCGAAGAAATTTCTTTCAATAGAGAAGTGATAATTTTGTTAATCTTCGATGTCAATTCCTTATCTTCGATCTGAGTTGATTTCTTTGCTAGGTTTTGCTGTTTCCTTCCTTTCGTCGTATCTAAGATAGATTCAAGTTCAGACAGTTGGCCCTCTAAAATATTTTTGATTCTCATAATTTCCGTATGATTTGTCTTATCAACTTTTGCTTCGGCTAGGCCTTGAGGCTTGAAATCAATTTGAGCCTTTTCTCTTTCGCATTCGAGGCCTTTATCAATCGAATTCAAATTAGATTTTCCAAGGATTCGTTCCACTGCAATATTTTCATCCTCTGATCGCGACAATTCTCTGATCTTCTTTTGTGCTAGTCGTTTCATTGCAAACATTTTCCGTTCGAATTCAGTCTTTGGTAGCTGTTGAGATCGATCAACTTGTGAGACAGAATTATTAGGACCTGAACATATTCCGCGGGGCTGTAACGTCTCTATGGTGATAGCTTGAGGAGGTTGGAATTTAGCATCGAAAGTTTGTTGGAGCTGTTTAGGGTAGTTGGTAAGAGCTAAACTTTCAGGGAACATGATTCTCTAGAATTTGAAAAGGAAATTAATTTATTAGAACAATCCATTCATCAGACTCGATATTTCCACAATTCACAACTAACATACATATCTATACAAATAAACTATTTCACAATTTCATATTCAAATTATACAAGTCTTGCAATCCTTTCCTTGCACGCATCAATTTTAGGCATTGCACAAGCATGAAGGACCTCCCAGCTACCGAAGTAGCCGTACTTCACTTCATCCAGCTCATCTCTTCCTCTCTGAAAATCCACAATCCTTCCCTCTGAGCATATCTGCTCGCCGATCATCAATAAGCGCAGCGTGTGCACGCATATTTTAGTCGCAGTATCCACTTTCCCTTTCATGGCATGCTTCTCCGCTACTCGCATGTCCCGCTCATTTTCCTGAAAAAAGGATTCCTTTAATTTGATTTTATTCAGTGCAAAGTCTTTTCCGAAATGAACTGTTTCTTTGAGTTTGCAATGATCCGGGGTATTTATACAAGTTATGAGCCTGAAGTTGTGCATTAGCAGTCCTTCCAAGAATTGATCCTTTGAAAGAATGTGTGCATCTAAAAGACCGCTATGCATATCTGCAGGTTTTCCCGCCCATATCTTCACAACGACAACTAAATCCCAGTCTGAGTCTTTCTGTGCAGTCCCCCATAGACGACTCCCGACCACGTACACGTTAAGAATATCGGATTGTGTGAGCTTGAAACTTTTAGAAATTTTTTCAAGCATGTTTGTAGTATCATTGGGATATTTAGCTGCCATACGTAACTAATGCAATTTAAGATTCACACAATTTTTCATAACATTTCCCTTCCATTAATCATTCATACAATTTTAACTTATGCCCTTTTCTCCGGAACTTTATTGTTACAGAAAAATCACAACATAATTGATTACTATGCTAAGTACGTATCAAAAAGTAATTTGACACTCAAAAGTGAAAGCCATCCTGTTCAAGTTAGGAACTCAACAGTACAATTCGGGGTGTCTAGTGTGATGAGGTTAGTGAGTGCTATCCTTTGCAGGACCGGAGCTAGTTGAGGAGAGTATTCAACCGGACCATTGCCCTGTAGTTCTGAGTCGATGAGAGAACTGAACAGCTGTTTCAAGTCTAAATTCAGTTTCTGTAGATTATTGGATTTAGCTTTTGGTAATGTATCTTTCAGCACAGCTTCCAATAAACTATTCAATTGAGATTCTAGCTTGAAACATCTTGTCGAGTCTTCAGAAATATACTTACTTTCCACATTTTTAGGAACAAATGGCTGCAAATTCCTCTCGCTAAAAAAATCTTCTGAATAATTTGACTTTCCGTTTTCCGGAATGAATGCGCCTAATGCTCTGTCTAACTGTTTAGTTTCCTTGATGCTCTGCTTCTTTAGTCGGAGGAGACCTCTATTGTGAGAAGCAATGGTTTTCTTCACACTTACAGGCCATAAGTCTGCTGCTTCTACTTCATCAGACATTGAGTCAACTCACAGTCTTCACACTACAATATAATGACACATAGTGTCCGTCATTTGATAATACAATAAACAAGAGTATTCGAAATTGCCTCACGAGCCAAGATTATATTGAACATACAGTCGACTCCGCTTAATAGGGTCACATCGGTGAGAGGGCATTTTGCCCCGATTAAGCGGAGAACCCTATTAACCGAAAATATTTTGAATTAGCTTCTATGTGCGAGAACTATTCCGGTCCTGCCAAAAGTGACCCGATTAACCAGCGGCCCTATTAAGCGGGGCCGATTGTACTTATGAATTTATGATGAATGGCACAGAGTATCCAGGAATTTATAATATGATACCACTCCACAGTTAATAAAAATGGCTCTGATCATAACAAACAACAATTGTCATGCCATGTATTTACGTAGACTAAACAAGGTGTTAGGCAATATGCACACTACTTCACATATAAGAAGGTAAATCTAACATTATTACAATAAAATACTATCCTTTTGTTATAATGCTAATGCTACATTCCATAAATAAACTTAAACTAGGAAATTTTTCTCGTACATCACAGCTCAAATATCTGAATGTAACTTCAGTATTCCAAACGAACAGTTTTTCTAACATTTTCTCGAACGAAACGATTCATAAATCATTGAAGAGCAAACCATTCAAGGAAATAGCAAGGGGATGGCTCATCTACAATCTACTTCGATTTGATTTTCTAGTCAAACATTCAGAAAGCTTGCTCAATTTATCAAAAAGATTGATCGGAGTGAAAGCAACCAGATACTTGCTTAAGAACTCACTCTACGCTCAGTTCGCTGGAGGGGAAGAGAAAACGGAGGTATTGGATAGGGTAAAGAAGCTGAACCAACAAAAAATACGGACATTCCTTTCTTATTCAGCTGAGGAAACTGATCAGAACAGTGAGGACAAATTTGAAAATATGAAAAATCATATACTTGATTGTCTCAATATTGTCTTAGCATCATCCAAGGCTAATGAAGGTATGACAGCGATCAAGATTAGCCCACTAGCTTCATTAGAACTTCAGAAAAAGGTGAGTACGATCATTCAAAATAAACATGACTGTTTCACTCGACTCAACGAACAAGTCCCATCAGATAACAACAGGAATCCAGCGAGGATGAAGTTACAAACGTTTCACTCAAACGTTCTAAAAATAGATCCCCTTCTATCAGCTGGTGCAATCGAAGATTTATTTCAAGAAGTGAGCGGTGCTCGAGAATATATTTCAGCTAGAAGATGGCTTGACAATCTGAATGGAGATGTTGAGATTTACAAATTATTGAAAGCAAAGTCCGCTAACTGGATAGAATTAGATTCAATAGAGGGGCGTGAATGGAATAATTTGTTGCTGCGAATCGAAGAGATCGGTTCAGCTTGTCAGGAAAATAACATTACATTACTGGTAGACGCAGAGCAAACCTACATACAACGAGCAATTCACTACATCGCTGTACACTTCCTAATGAAGAAATTCAACCGAGACAAGTGTTTAGTGTACAACACGTTTCAATGTAAACTGAGAAGCACTTTTAACGAGCTCAACATGGATGTAGATTTCGCCAAGGAAGAGAATATTCACTATGGGTTGAAGATGGTTAGAGGGGCATATCTGATTGAAGAGCGGAAACGTGCGAAAGAAATGGGTTATCCGGATCCAACGAATCAGGATTTAGAAGCGACAACAGAAATGTACAATCGCGTAATGGATTTAGCCCTTGAAGAAGTTAAGCGAGACAGGATGCAGCTAATAGTTGCTACTCACAACAAAGATTCAGTGTTGAGAGCCACCACCGAAATGGAGAAACTGGGAATCCCAAAGAGGGGCGGAGTTAAATTTGGTCAATTATTAGGTGAGTAATAGAATGACTACATCGATTAATTGATCCTCCAATCAGTCGACCAGGCCACAACAGATAAGAAAGGGAGAGAGTTTTCAAAGATTATCCACGCATAAGCACCTTATGTCATCCGGATGGAGATGGAGACAGCGGTTGGCAATTTCAAAATATATTCCACCAATAGTATTAACCAAAACCAAATACAATAGAAGTAGTCTTGGTGATTCAAAACATATTTTCCAAACTTTTAACATTTTCTCACATCTAGGTATGCGCGACTACGTGAGTTCGCCTCTCGCAGAAGCAGGGTACCTGATCTACAAAGCAGTGCATTATGGGCCTGTAATGGAGATAATACCCTACCTCATTCGGAGAGCGCAGGAGAATAAGCATGCAATGAAGGGTGCTGATGTTGAGAGAGAAGTGCTCGGAAGAGAAATCAGAAACAGAATCAAGAATCGTTTCACTAAACAATTACCATAACAGTATTATGCAGTGTTTATCCATTGCTGGAGTACTATAGGATGCTAATGAGTTTATAATCAGGCGACATCCTAAGCCGCAATGTCTTGATTAATACCTGCAGCAGGGGTCCTGGTGAACAACTGACTCTTGGGTCCTAGGGAAGGGGGCATGGGGCAACATGCATACATGCCAACCTGAGTCATGATAAAATCGGGACGCAGCGTTGAATTTCGCGGGACATGGCGGGACGCAATAGAAAAGTATTATACATAGAGTCAAAAAAAGCGGGACATAATGGGGAAATTTCATGTAAAAGCGGGACACTCGAGAAAATTATGTCAAGAGAAGGATGAAAAAAGCGGGACGTCCCGCCAAAAACGGGACAGTTGGCAAGTATGAACATGACAGGGACAGTTGCCCAAGAGGAGGGAATGTCTACACTGGTCTGGATATTGGACCAGTTATGAAAATCATAACTGTTCAACACAAATCATGATTTAGATTTGGAGATTTGGTCGCTCATAAGATTATTTATCAAATGTGTTTACCACGACACCGCTATAAGTGCAGTATTACAAACATAAATCGATAAGACTGGGATGAGGAGGGGAAGTCTCACAGTATCAGTGAACGGGTTGCGGATTAGGCTTCAGAGGTAAGATTAGAATTGCTTGGGAGTTGGTCTATGGCATGTTTCAACTTCTTGTGCTCTTCAAAGAGAACTCCGTACTGCTCTTTGAGAGAGTTGAATTTGCTGATGAGTGCATTCACATCTTTCGTCACCACCGCGATATCCACTCCCTTCTTCTTCTTGCCTGGATTTGGGATGGAATGAAGTTCCGTTTTCATCTCTTGGAACTGTCTGGACAGCTCCTCCTTTGCGTCTGGGTAATCGATGAGCAGTTCGATCAAGTCCTTCTTCTCTAGCAGGAGGATGTCGCAGAACCCGATTGTGGTAGCTGTCTCCGATCGCTCTCGCCCGAACTCATCAAAGTTGATGACACAATTCATTCCAAACCAAGCTCCATCCTCCAGCTCCAGCTCTCTCTGGTTGTTCACCCGTTTCGTCAGTCGGACTTTCCCGCTGCGAAGGATGTACATATCATTTCCGATGTGACCTCTGCGGTAGATGGTCTCTTTGGGAGGAAACAACTCAGAACGTAGTTTTAGGACCAAATCAATCTTGTACCCCTCTCCCACTCTGTCTCCTATCTTGTAGATTGGGTTGTTGGTCAGCACTTTCTTGTTTGCGCAAAATGCGATTTGGGCTCTTAGCTTGTTTGGGAGGTTTTGTAGAGTTTCTTGCTCGTCGATTCCTCGGTTTTTATCCCACAGGTGGTCGAACCAACGCAAGACGTTCTCTTGTAACGTTTCTTTGATATTTCGATTGTGCATATACTGCTTCACGTTGTCTAGCCGAGACTCGAATCTTGTTCTAGCTGCATTCAGGTTAATGAGGATGTTGCCAACATTTCCCACGAGAGTTGCGAACATTAGCACAGCTAAGATGAGGAGAGCGATCGAGTACAAGTACTCAATGGAACGAGTGGGAGTGGGGACTTCTGCAATGGTAGTCAGCATCTGTGTTGACCAGTGCAGGGAGTGTAGGTACTGATTGGAGAAAGAATTCGTAGGGACTATAATTTTAATTATTCTTCCTTCGTATGGAAAGGTCCCCGCTCTTCCTGGATATACCCAAACGTCACTCGTCCTGTTGTATGCTAAAGAGGTGGATATGAAGAAGTAGAAACAGGAGTTCAGGTGGATGAAGCTGCAAAGGAGTAGCACAAGATTGCCGAGTCGGAGAATATTTGGGAAATCACTACGTGACTCAGCACGTCCGATAAAAGCGTAAATTCGGTTAGATTTGATCAAACGGTTGATCCTTACAGCTATGATGTAGTTCTGATAGATCGCTCTCTGGTTTTCTATCAGCAGAATGTCCAGAGGGAAGACGGCCAGAGCGTCCACCAGGAAGTGACTGCTTCTGAAGTAGTTCCGCGCGATCAGCTTCCAGTCGTACTCCAGACAGCCTTGCACCAGGAAGCTGGTGCGCATGCGTACTAGGATATCCAGCAGATAGTAGATGTCAGAGAGGTAGTCCGGCAAATACCAAAACTCGCGATAACGCTCTTCGAAGTAAGGAAACGCCATCCGCATGGGCAGCAACAAGAGGTTGTAGGCTGCGACCATGCAGATCAAGGCGTTCCAGTAGAGAGCGAATGTTCCGCTGGGATCCAGAGTCGTCCAAATCAAAAAGTCGCTCCACGATAGATAATATTTCTCAGCTGAATCACTACCACTCTGACCTGTCAACTTGTTGAGTTGCTCCAGCAGTGATGGTCTCTTTGGACTATCTGTGTCCAGCATATCGTCAACTTCAGTACTGGGCATAGTGTCATGAGCTATGGCAATCGGATTGGATTCTAACCACGCAGCCATCGAAGTAACTAGTTTGTAAGAAATAATAATTAACATTGCGTTCAATCCATTTCCAATTTGTCTAATACAACAGTAGAATATATGAGATAGATGATCAGTACCAGGACTCAAATATTTCGTTGAAATAGTTTATTAATAAAATTAAAATAAATAGCTGTTCATTTGATAGACAAATAGCTACGTATTTAGGACCTCAGTAAAAATACAAGTGATTGGGTAACTAGAAATAAGAAGGTTGATTCGGTCCGGTCAGAAGGTGACATTGGGGTAGCGAGCTTTGAGTTTCGCGTGCTGCGTACATAGCTTTTGGAATTCTTTCTCGAGATCATCATAATGGGAGGACAGCTTCTCAACGTATGTGCAAACATTCTTAATTTCAATTCGTTTCTTTTTATTCCGTTTTTCCATCTCCGTTTTGTGTTTTTCAACGAACAGTTGGTCAAGTTTAACTTTAACATTTGGGTAGTCGACTAGGAGTTCTAACAGGTCCTTCTTCTCTAAAACGAGGAGGTCACAGAATCCGATTGTTTTGGCACTCTCGGATCTCTCACGGCCAAATTCATCGAAATTGATGATACAGCTGATACCAAAGTGCTCCCCCTCCTCTATCTCACTGGACTCCTCCCCATTCTCCCTGTCAGTCAGGAGCACCGTACCGGTGCGTATGATGTACATCTCATTTCCGATGTGTCCTTTCTCATAGATCGTCTCGTTCGGTGGAAACAGCTCGGAACGAAACCTCAGCATCAAGTCGATCTTGAACCCTTCATCTCCCGCAATGTAGATGGGATTGCTGGAGAGAATTCTACGGTTTGCATTGAACGCAATTCGAGCTCTCAGCTTGTTAGGCAGATTCTGTAGCGTCTCCTGCTCATCAATCCCGCGGCTCTTCTCCCAAAGATGGTCGAACCAGCGAAGAACGCTCTCTTTCAGCCCTTTGTTGATGTTCCTATCATCCATGTACTGTTTAACATTGTCAAGACGGGATTCGAATCTTGTCCTTGCAGCGTTCAAGTTCGTTATGATCGTTCCAACGTTACCGACGAGTGTAGCGAACATAAGCACTCCGAACAAAAGTAAAATGGTCGCGTAGATGTATTCGATGTGCTCAGTTGGCGCGTTAACTTCTCCAATCGTGGTGAGCATCTGTGTAGACCAGTGTAAGCAGTTGATGTATTGCCCGCTAATGAAGTCATCAGGGATTACCACTTTCTGGGAAGTGTTACCAATCAGTCTCCTCAGTTCTGTGCCAGGATAGGCCCATGCCTCTGCATTAGATCCGTAACCAAGGATAGTAGAGATGAGGAAGTAAATGCAGGCATTGAAGTGAATGATCGTGATCAGGAGGATGACCTGGGCAACGATACGGATTATATTCGGCTTATCACTGCGAGCTTCGATACGGTCGACGAATATCTGAATTTTGTAAACCTTCAGAAAGCGAATAAACCGTAGAAAGATGATGTAGTTATGGTATGGCGTGGTGTGGCTATGAATTCTAAAAAGGTCCACTGGGAGTATCGTTATAATGTCAATTAGGAAAATATTGGAGAACAGGTAATGCAGGACGATTGGCTTCCAATCATAGACGATGCAGCCCTGTTCCAGGTAGCTGGTGCGCAGCTGAATCGCCATGTCGAGTAGGTAGTAGATGTCTGCCAGAATGTCGAGGGAGTACCAGAATCCGAGATATCGCTCCTGGAAGAAAGGGAACGCGAAGCGAATGGGAAGGAAAAACAAGTTGTACGTAACCACAACGCATATGAGCAAGTTCCAGTAGAGCACGCCTACCCCGGTGGGGTGTAGCGTCAAGTTTCTAAAGGGAGACTTTGTGGAGAAACTGGACGAAGCAGACACTCGACCCATGCTCACTTGGGAAGTGGTGTGTGACGTGCCAGCACAGGAAAGGCCGTCCCTGTCTTCCCTCTCATCAATCGACGAGCCCCGCACACTCCCCAGTTTGATCAGCAGCACCAGCGCCTTGAGCTTAGTGGCCAGTGAGGACTGAGTCTCTCCCGCCGGATTAGTCTCGTCCGCATCTATGTCGTCATAGCTCAGGCCTGTCTGAGCACGCGGGAGGTCGTTACTGGAGATGGAGAGTGGGGACTGAGTTTTGAGTCTGTCCAGAGCGAGAACGGTACTGTCGTCGCTCTCTATGTCAGTGACGTCAGTGGAATCCCCCGAGTCAGTCTGGGGAGGAGGAGTTACCAGTTCAATCTCCTGAAAGTTAGAACGGGTTGCCATAGACTAAGATTGTTTTGAATATCAAAGAATGATTATGTCTAATAAATGTATTGAATGAGTCGCGATAAATCAACAAAGCCATATGCCATTTGGAATAATTGTTGTAATAATGGAATTGTGGCAAGTCACTCATATGTGTTAATTAATTAAGTTACAAGCATGCGTACATGCCAACTTGAGACATGATAAATGCTGGACGGAATAGAAAAGTATTATACATGTAATCCCAAAAGCGAGATATAATGGAGAAAGTTCACGTCAAAACGGGACACTCGTGAAATTAGCTCAATAGAAGAGAGAAAAAAAGCTGGACGGTGGCATGTACACAAGTAACAAATACTGAACAACTGCGAATATTCATCTAACAGCGCGGTTTCTATTCATGCATGCCCACAGGATCGGTAAGCAACCCAATATATAAATGTGATATATTAAGTATCAACTATTCAAAATAAGATACATGAAACAAAGGTATGTCTATATACAATATACACTTTTGAGAAGTAACTTCTAAGATTGTTGGGGGAAAAAGCTATACCTAAATCTAACGTTAGTTGTTATGACTTATCGAATATTCATTTCCATTCAAAGAGCTTATCAAATTCAGCAAACTTTTCTGAGACTTGCAGAGTTAGAGGATGGATATCACCCAAAGTCCATTTACAGTAATTCAGATAATTATTCCAATAGGTATTCTCATGGTAAGCTTCCAACTCACAAATATATTTCTCTATCTGTTTGTAGAAACTCAACATCTCGTTTTCCTCTAAAACCCAAACGCAAGTCAGGTCAATGAAGGCTGCCCATAAAGTTCCACAAAAAGTATACGGCCCCAACTCCAGTTGTTCAGCGAGCTCCAGTGCCCTAGCTACGTAGTTCCTAAACCGATCGAGGGGGATGAGGGACCGTAGGAGGGAATTCGGCGAATAACTGTATTGGTCCGCAAACTTGCGGACTTGCTTTCCTAGTTTCCTTACACGTTTTAGAATTGGTCGAATTTCCTTTTGTGATTCGTACTCGCATAGTTGGCAATGGCAGTCATAAGCGTAGACAGTTTGAAGAGAAGTCTCTCTATCTGCAAGGGTCATGAAAAAAGCAGCATCGAATCTAGAAAGAAACAGCTCTTCTCCCTTCTTCACATTTCTGAATGCTTTTAACACAGAAATTTCTCCTTTCGTTATTTGCAAAACATTTCCAAGACAGCTGTGGTTTAACAAGGACTGGATAAACCAGAATCCGTACGTGTTTTTACCAGAAACTATGTCAGCCTGCATTTGAGAGAATGTAGCGCTATTAGTACTGCCATGTACCGAGCTGGAATGGGCCTTTCTAGTTGTGATGTGTCGGATATGCTCCAAGGAGAACTTGGGGGGATCGAGATTTTGAATGACTTCGAATCCCTTGTCAGTATACAGTTCAATATTGGTATAGAACGGGGAAGATCTTGAAATGTCGTCCTCGATCACATTAATCACTCGACTAGCGAATAAAGGGGACTCGTTCATTTTGTCAATTAGTTTCGAAGCGAGTACCCTAAAAGGAGGCGCATTCGCATTCATAGCATCAATATTGACCTCTAGCACATTAGTGAAGTCCATGACGAAATCCCCCAGGAAGACTGCTGCTTTAGAAAGGTGCAACAGTTCTCCTTTCTTGATGTCTCTCGTCGCAAACAGACCTCTCTCAGCGCAACCTTTCACACTGGAGACCCCTAGCTCAATCGGACCGATAAAATCTGCTATTTGGATTGGGCTGCGTGACATGGCTAGATTCTCGATCAATGGCAAGTCGAATACTCCACGTTGATGCTTGAGATAGATGTTCTCTTGAGTAACTTTATCTCGGAACTCAATTATATCGCTCGCCTCGCTGATTAACTCGCGGAGTATGCGTATCGCGTAGATATGGTTGCCTAGGCCGGACCAAGACATCGCTTGTCTGTACCGGAATTTGGGTTCGTTGGGGTTTATAGCAGCCGCTGCATTAGCGTCGGAGAGAGCAAGTTCGAACTGTTCTAGTTTGATGTAGCAGAGAGATCTGTTGCTGAGGTAGCCTGGATCGCCTCTACCTCCCTCTATGGCCTGAGTGTACTCATGAATCGCATCGTTGAGTCTCCCTTCCTTGAATAGATTATTGCCCAGCTCCTTGTGTTCTAGCGGTGAGAGAGGAAGGATGGGAGATTTCGGGTCGGATTCAGTAATGATGAAAATCTCAGCTGGGTTGTCAACTCGCATCAAATTCATTCCATCGCCTGCCTTCTTGTAGTATGGGTTTATTATTGCTAGATCTACTCCCAGTTCGAACAATGCACTCTTCCCCTCATTCAGATTATATATGCACAGCTTGCAGACCCCACCGAATTCATCTTCGATCACAGTGTGCAGGGAAACCATTGAAGCTCCTTTCACGATAGTCTTAGCGTAGAGGATCCTCTCCATGTTTACCACCCCGATGGAGAGATCATGAATCTTTATTTTTTTATACTTTTTATATTTTGTCAGATTCTGGTTACTGGGTATTGTTAACTTGGAAGCAGACACACGGTCAGGAATGGTGGACATAGGATATCTGCCTTTCAAGTCTCTTATTAGTTGTTGATGATCAGAAATCAAAAATTCTCTAGTATAGTGGCCTTTAGCCAGTTTATGCTTGCTCGCTATTTTTACAGGCGGAGGAATCTTAGTTGACAACTTCTCTTGAAAAAGCCGAGCCAATTCGATCTGTTCTGAAACACTGGTGAACTCTGCCATCAGTGCTAATACAAAAAATAAAATTAAAGCGTTGTCTATACATTTTAAACCGGTCAAACTTTTTGCCAAGCTTTACTTGCAATTTTGAGCTATTTTCGGAGCCCAGACCACTTTTCGACATATATTGAAAAGTCGAGTGCGCATGCGCATTCAAAAGGGTCGAGTTCGTATGCGCATATCATCGTTTGTGTTTGTTATGGTATATTTACTCAACTGACTAGCCTTGCGGAAAATAATCAATATGTCAGTAACAGCAGCCACGTGTACGTGACGATGAACTCAAAGAACTGGCTAAAAGTGGCCATCATGTACACGTGGCTGCTGTTACTGACATCTTGATTATTTTCCGAATTCGATGGTGTGCAACGCCACCATATTCACTGTTGTTTTTTAATTAGGATTAAAGTAATAAGTATTTTGAATCAAGATAGCAAGAAATGACCTAGAATGACCTATGCAAACCGGTGCTATTTTTAGCTATGCTCATTAGTGAGGTTGCACTCCAAATCTCAAAAGACCATCCTTACACTAATTAACTGAATAAAGTGTAATTAATATAACATGAAGATGGTCTTTTGTCATTCTGTTCTATTAATAAACTAGCTTAATTCTTGCATGGATTCTCATTACACGTATAGGCTCTTGAGTTATGTCTGATTAGTATAAATTGATCCTTTTCAGAGTTGGTCCATTCTGCTATTAGTCTTCTAAGTTTAATAGTTGAGCCAACTCCATGCATACTTCGTCTAAAACTGTTCATGTGAAATTTAAAAGCTGACATTTGTGTTCGCCTTGACAGCTTCGCGTGTCTTGGCTTCTGCTCTCTCTCTCTCATTTCTAAATGGGATTAGAGTAGACACAATTCGCCCCCTTTTTTCCCCCCGGTTTCTGAAGCGGTCCTAGTCTCGCTTGCGACTACGCAATCACGCATTTAGTTATGTGTGCAAGTGGTTTGAGACGAAGACTGTGGAGGAAACCACCCAATCTATTCTTCCATAATACACTTCGTGTGATTTGAAGTGAATTGGGAAGAATTATTTGGGTTTATTAACAAACAAAAAGAGAGTGAAAACCCGTCATAGATTCAAAAGACGTAGCTAAAGGAATTCCAGAGTAAATCATTGCCAATCAACTAGACTCCGGTTAGTGGCATAAATTGCAGAACGTATAAAATATTCGACACGACACGACACGACACGACACGACACGACACGACACGACACGACACGACACGACACGACACGACACGACACGACACGACACGACACGACACGACACGACACGACACGACACGACACGACACGACACGACACGACACGACACGACACGACACGACACGACACGACACGACACGACACGACACGACACGACACGACACGACACGACACGACACGACGCGACACGACACGACATGACATGACACAACACAACACAACACAACACTTTCCATGACATTTTACAAAATGCAATATGAAATATACATACTTGTCATATATTTAAAATATTTCACTGTAGTGTTTCATATATTTAAAATATTTTAAATATATGAAACACTACAGTGTTTTAGCGCATGCGCTAAAATGAAAACAGCGCATGCGCTAAAGTAAAACAGCGCATGCGCAAAAGTAAAACAGCGCATGCGCTAAAATAAACAGCGCATGCGCTAAAGTAAAACAGCGCATGCGCTAAAATATTTTAAATACCTCGTTAGTTCATAATAAACGAATGTTCATATTAATTAAGCGACCCTACTGTACTCTCTTAATTTGGACACTGAGTCAAGTGGTTAGATTAAAACAAAACATTGCATTATCATGTATTTACCAGATAGTACACTGGCCAATTGACTGAGGTATTGAAAAGTCGAGAGAGCATGCTCGTTAAGCCCAGAGAACATGCTCATTAGGTCGAGAGAGCATGCTCCTTACATTTATACCTTCTTTATATTCAAAAAAGGTACAAGTATTTACTGATTTGAATCTACTACATGCGCCCTAGATACTGTACTTCCCGTACGGAGTATCACCTATAAAAATCCTGATATAAAATTGGTTTAAATTAGTTCGAGAAGTTTCATATACTATGTAATAACTTCCTACTATTATAAGTAGGTATGATGCTGGTAACCAATGGAGGAATGGCGGAACTTTCGTCCCCTGAAATGCCCTTTTCGCACCTAATGATTTCTCAATCAAAATGCCTCATTTTCACCCTTTTTTTCAAACATACTCCACTCCAAAAGCCTCAATTTCCGTTCCTTACATATTAGTGACGTTTATTTTGGTCTCTAATGAGACAAAAATTCCGGGGACGAAAGTTCTGCTTACCCCAATGGAGTATATAACGAACATGCTCTCTCGACCTAACGAACATGCTCTCTCGACCTAACGAGCATGCTCTCTCGACCTAACGAGCATGCTCTCTCGACTTAACGAGCATGCTCTCTCGACTTAACGAGCATGCTCTTTCGACCTAACGAGCATGCTCTCTCGACTTAACGAGCATGCTCTCTCGACTTAACGAGCATGCTCTCTCGACTTAACGAGCATGCTCTCTCGACTTTTTATTATAAGAATTGACTATAGTTATTAGAATGTATACAAATAGAAATACTTAACTTCCAATAATATTCCTGAGGGAAACATTGGTGTCCCTACACTTGGTTTTATAAGCTGAACAACTCTGGGAGGCACTCACTAACTAGGGTGACACGTGTTCCTTAAAATGGGCTTAGTTGTACATGTGGTTGAGAGGTACAGTAAGACTAATCACAGAATTGCAAGTTATGCTGAGCATAATATGAATATTTGATTTATGCAAAATCGTAAATAAACAAGTTGTCCAGTTTATATGTATGCTGCTGATTGCTGTGAAATCAACCTTTAATTTTCAATTTTTGTGTAGTTTACTCGAGCACCCAGCAATCTGACCCTAGTTACGTCTATGCACTCAACTATTTTATAATTCCAGTGTAGTGCATATTATATAATCTAAGTTCTCATTAATTGTTAATATCCTAATCTTGTATTACCAACAGTTTGTTACGTTGAGCCAAATTTAGGAATTAAAGCGGATAGGTTTGTTTTGTAAATTTTGGAGAGAAAAGTAACTTTTTAATTATATTTTAAATACTTATGCGCAATAATAATTAGTCAGATATCTTATGTGGAAAGTGGTTGGACAGCTCGGCCAAGCCTGGAACCAGAGCTTTCAGGGTGCAGAAGAGCCAGAAGAAGCTGGAGTCAGTTCCACTCAGGAGGCGAGCGAAGAGGTGATAGAGCCTGGACTCTCCTCTGAGCAGTACTTACAGATAATACATTCCAAACAGGTAGACGGTTCACTGATTTCTGCATCAAAGAGGAATTGAGATTGATTCTTAATTTTGTAACTCAGGCCGAGTTATCATCTTTACGCGGCAAATACGAGACGATCTACACTAAGTGCAAGTCTCTGCAGTCGAACTACGAGACTGACATCACGGCAGAGAGAAGCGTGATAGAGGCACTCAAGCTCCAGATTATGGAGAAGGACGATGAGCAGACAGAAAATAATAAGAAAGCCGAAGCCAAGTTCAGTCGTCTGAAGCAGCAAGCGCGGGCTCGCATCCAGGAGCTGAGTAAGGAGGTCGATGTCCTCAAGCGGGGACAGGAGGGAGACGGGAGCTCCACAGCTTGCGTTAAGGAGGTAGTCTTTCTCTTTAGAATCCACTGTGTACTATGTACTGGAGATATGTACTGGGATATAGCTAAGTCCTACCACTGAACGAGAATGAAAATATCGGTAATAATTATAGTCCTGAATGAGAGAGATGATTTTTAGAAAAGTAGAGGATATCTGGGCGCATATTCAAGAATTGCAAATTGGTGATATTTAAATTTAGCGAGGGTTAACATTATAATTTCTCTAATCGCGTTTGTTAGGCTAAGCTGGATGATATGTTCGGAGCAAGTCCTTCCTCCTCAAGGACCGCAACTCCTGACAGAACACAGCAAGAGGTAACATCTATTCCACTCAGTATGCTGTCTCACAGCACTGTAAACACACTTCTATAGGCGTATGAGAGAGAGGGAGAGCTGCAGGAGTTGAGGGGGGAGTGTCTTTCCTTGAAACAAGAAAAGTCTGAGTTGGAGACGAACCTGTCTCAGTTAGAAGAACAGCTGTCACAACTGCAGCCAATCAAGAATGAGCTCAAGACGAGTATAGCTTCTAACAACAGAGTCGAGCGGGAGAATGCACAGCTACACACCAGCATACAGGAGGCCTCCGTTAAGAGTTCTCTGTTGGAATCGAGGATAAATGTATGTTCTGTCCCGCTATGAGTCAACTATGGGAGTCGTATATCACTTCTTTATTCGTCGCAGGAGGTGATAGAAGACAGGAAAAAATGTGAAGACAACCTGGAACTGTTCAAGAAGTCTAAACTGAAAGAATTCCAGGAGGTTATCCGCAGCAAGTCTGAGGAGATAGAAGCTCTGAACAACTCCCTCTCCCTCCTCCGAATCGAGTACGGGGAAGAGAGGACCCGGGCGGGCCAGCTAGAAACTCAGGTCACCTCCCTCAAAGAAGAGAAGGAGCTGTCCAGACAGAGGTACCAGGGACTGGTGCTGCAGGTAGAGGGGTATACACGGGATATCGAACAGCTCAGATCAGCGTCTGGGAAGGACAGTAGCGAGGCTAAGGAGGTATACCGTGCATTCCTATCGCTAGTAATGCAGCAAGTATTTATGTCTAACTCAGTCCAATAGTGAGACTGCTCTACTCGGGATGGAAGGAGAGATGAGTGAGTTGAAATCAAAACTGCAAGAGAGCGAGAGAGAAGTCGAACAGAGCAAAGCTAATATTTGTAATAAAGACTTGGAACTGGGAAAGTTGGTAGCTCGCTTAGAAGAATTTCAGAATGAGAAAGAAGCGATCACTGAGAAGGTGAGCCAGATAACATTGCTAGTTAAACACTAAGACTGGAGTGTTGTGTATTAATGTGTGCATTTTGTTCTTAGTTGAGAGAAAATTCTCTCGAATCAGATGAGTTGAGACACGAGCTTAGTGAGATGTCAGCGAGTAAAACAGACTTAGAAAAACTCTTTCAAGCGAGAGCAGATAGGTCAGAGCAAGAGGCTGAAGCTCTCAGTGCTAAGTTACAGAATGCCATGAGTCATTTAAAGGAGAGAGATGAAGATTACGCAGCTCTAGAGACAAAGTTCAGTGAGGCCAAAGCTAGGTTGCGAGATTTAGATGTTGAAGATTGTAAGAAAGGCTCCAGCGAGGAAATCTGCCAACAGCTGGAAGAGAGAAACCAGGTTTTGAGTCTTGAGATTGAAGAAGTATCAAAGGAACTCTCTTCTTTCAGACAATCTAACTCGTCTCTGTCTAAAGTCAAGCAGAACTTGGAGGAAGGCCTCTCCATTGCCCAATCTCAAACAGAGGCTCAGAAAACTCGAATTGAAGAGTTGACAGATATAAACGCGAAAATATCGAACGAGAACAGCGCTTATCAACGGGAGCTAAGCTCCATCCGTGCTCAGTTGGAGGAGAGCAGTGCTGAGAGGAATGAAAGAGAGTCGTTGGAAACAGCGATGAACGAAATATCTGAACAATTATGCGAGAACAAATCGGAATGTACCCGTCTCACGAAGGAGAAAGATAAACTTGCCAAGGAGAGAGAGGCTTTAGAAAGGAATGCCTCAGAGAAGATCTCTAGTTTGGAGATCGAGTTAGAGATCATGTCTGCTCGGCTGTCGGGGATACAGGACATGGAGCAGGCACTGAAAGCCGCCGAGCAAGAGAGAGCTTCTCACTCGCAGCGAGTAGATGTCCTGGAGGCAGAGCTGAAGGGGAGGGAGCAGGAGAGGGTGGAGCTGGAGATCTTGAGAGAGACCGGCTCAAGCCAACAGCTGGAGCAGCAGCTGAGGGAAAATCAGGAAGAGTTCCAGGGAAAGGTATTACGATGTAGAGCGTCGGAATGAGAATTTCTAAACCTTTCAATGATTTATTCCAAATTAGATTTCAGACCGAGATTTGTCATTAGAAAAACTTTCCACTGAGAACAGACAGGTCAAAGATGCTCTCGACAAATCTGCTGAGTCGGTCAATAAGCTGAAATCGAGTCTAGACTCTGTGAGTAGAGAGAACAGCAAACTTATCAATGATGTGGACAGGATTAGCCGCGAGAAAGTGCAGCTAGCTGCAGACGTAGGTTCCACTTACAAAGTAGATAGGATTTCTAGGTTCTCACTGAGTCCAATTCTAGCTATCCACTTTCCAAGACGAGCTGTCCAGGCTGCATACACAGCTTCAGGTGAAGGAAACTGAAATGAATAGCCTCCTCAAAACGACGGAGACCGCCAGCAATGAGATGGGTCTACTGCATTCCAACCTCTCCGCCAGAGATGAGGAATGCAGACAGCTGAGAGAGAAGAATGCGTTGCTAGGGGGTGACGCTAAAAGAATGCAAGAAGGATTTGATTCTGCGCTTGAGTTTATGCAGGATAAATTGAAGAAATCAGAAGCTAGAGCTTCCCAGTTGGAAGTTGCTAACAAAGAATTTGAGCAAAACACTGCTCTGGTGCGAGAGGAGAGAGCCAGGGCTGAAACGCTAGAAACTGAGTTGCAAGAAAAACTGAAACAATCGGAAGAACATCAGACCAACAAGTTGAGGCTACAGTCTGAGAATCAGAGGTAACCTCGAAATATGCATAATTCGTATCTGTTGTGTTATAATAGACTTTGAGTTAACATGAAGTGTATATATTTTGATATTTCCGATCTTCCTTTAATTAATTAAAAGAATGTCTGCTGTCTATCTTATTTAGGTTGGTTGAGCAGACAGCTGAGCAGTCTTCACAGCTGGAGTCGTGTCGCTGTGAGCTGGAGGGTTTGCTGCAGGAGAACGTCGTACTTAGAACCGCGCAGGAGAACACATTCAGTGGGGCGCACGACCAGGAAGTCAGGAGTCTGCAGTTAAGCCAGGAAATGGCGGTCATGTCCAGAGAGAATGAGCAGCATGCTAGGAAGCTGACGGAGGTCAGAGGTTAACATTATTCAAATTCAAGCTACGCTACAAAGTATGTTAATTTTGTGCTTAGGTGAGTAAGCTGTTAGAGTCGACAGAGTTTGAGAGAGATCAGTTGAAGCAGGAAAATGCTAGCGTCAAAGGTTCTGCAACTCAGCTGCAATCTCTGCAGTTCCAATTCCAAGTAAGGCTATTCTAAGTCATTACTGAGTAGCCTACTTTTGATGCTATTAATATATTCCTAGCAAATTACAGTTGAAAGGAACGGTCTCAAGGAGAGAGGCGATGCTCTCAGCAGAGAAAGGTATCCTGTTCTTTTCTCTATATACGTAGATGCTTAAAATATTCTTTACATCTGTCTCAATGATTTAGAGATAATTTGTTGCAAGAGAATTCACACCTTCAATCCCTCCAATCAACTCGACAAGACACATCATCGCCTCCCCACACAACAGAGGTTCCAGCTGCTACCAGCTACTACGTGACGCAGCTAGAAGAGCGGCTACAGAACGTAGGCTACGCTCACGCTAAAGAGCTGCAGCGGTTGAATGTCAGTTTCTATAGACTTATAATAGTCCGAATTCACATTAAGTTGATTGTACGGTTACTATAGGATATGCTGGAGGAAGAAAAGCATAAGTCGAGGCAGATGGAGGAGGCTATGAGCATGCCACGTCCCTCTGAAGGTTTACCACTCCCCGCTACCGTAAGCCAATACTCTATTGACACGCCTACTACATCTGTACCCTCATGACATGTGTTAATTAAACTCTTTATAAAAGATTATAGTGTAAGTAACGAGGTTATTTGTATATAGGCAATCTCGGAGGATTTCTCTTGCCTGAACCAACCTACTCTCGGTAAGAGTCGATAACTTGACATCTGATTGGATACTTGACACAACAAAATGTTATCTTTTTCACATCGTTATAGATGAATGTGTGAAAGTCTTCAAGCACCAAATTTCGAGATGGAAAAGCAACCCTAAGTGAGTACAGGCGATCTGTTCACTCCATTATCTGCTACAGTCTTAATGTTGCTATTTTTATTTGTAGGATCGCCACGACTCGATTTTTCAAGAGTAGACCCGTCCCACAATTGCTGTTGATAGCTTATTTTGTATTTTTACATTTCATTGTTTTAATTTCCATATTCTGAAGGTTGTTCACTCCAATAGCTGTATGTATGTAGTTGTAGGATGTATATTTTATTGCTAAATCTCCAATCATAGCTAATTCCATGGCCATTCTGCACTATCTAATATTCTGTATATTCTCATACAAGTATATCATGTCTACAAGTATTTTGTCTCTCTCCCTTCCTTTTGAAATTTGTATGAAACTAATGCAGTTAAGACAATGCAAACCTAACTGATCACTGAAATAGTGTCAGAACTGTTCCTCTGAACTATCTGTCTACTCAAGTTTAGAGTTTAGTGTGTCAGCATGAGCTGTGCTGTATCGAGTACAACCAGTAACATGAGCACTTCCCCGCAAGATACAATCATCGTCTCAGTCCGCATCCGTCCTGAGAACTCGCAGGAGCACGGACAGGGCTATCCAGTGGTGGCGCGGATAATAGACAATAAGATGCTCGTGTTTGACCCCAAACCGGACCAGGATCCGGTATTCGGGGAACCGGTGGCCAAAAAGCGAGTGAAGGGCCGGCACAAGCACAAGGATCTCACCTTTGCCTTCGATAACGTCTTTGGAGAATCCAGTACGCAGCGCGAAATATTTGAGGCGACAACTCGGAAAGTTGTTCCCTCAGTGCTGGACGGGGTCAACTGCTCGATATTCGCGTACGGGGCTACTGGCGCTGGGAAGACACACACGATGCTAGGGACCCCGGAGCAACCAGGGATAATCTACCAGACCATGAAGGAGCTGTACTACCTGATCGAGGAGCGGCAGAACGAGATTTCCTGCGACATCGCGGTCACCTACCTGGAGATCTACAACGAGAACATCTACGACCTGTTGAAGGAGGGCAAACGGTGCCTCCCTCTGAGAGAGGACCCGAGCAAGAAGTCCCCGGTCATAACCGGCATCAGTTACTTCCACCCCACGGACGCACAGGATCTCCTCCGCCTCCTCTCGCTGGGGAATCAGCGGCGGACGCAGCACCCGACGGACGCGAACGCCCAGTCCTCGCGCTCGCACGCCGTGTTCCAGGTCTACGTGCACCAGAAACCGCGGGCCGCCGGGACAGAGACCCAGGTGACGGTGGCCAAGCTCAGTCTCATCGATTTGGCGGGCTCTGAGAGGGCCACAGTAACGACGAACTCCGGAGTGAGACTGAGGGAGGGCGCCAATATCAACAGGTCCCTCCTGGCACTGGGGAACGTGATAAACGCCCTCGCAACCCATAAGGGGAACAAAACACACATCCCTTATCGCGACAGCAAACTGACACGACTGCTGAAGGACAGCCTGGGGGGAAACTGCCGGACTGTCATGATTGCCAACATCAGTCCCTCCGGGTGTTCCTTCGAGGATACGTACAATACACTCAGGTATGCAGACAGAGCTAAGCAGATTAAAGTGAACGCTAACCGTAACGTTGTGAATGTGCAGATGCCAATGCACAAGTACACGGCCATTATAGATGACCTGAAGGTGCAGGTTAACCACCTCCAGGAGGAACTCAGGAAGCCACGCTTCCCTGCTCTCCCCACCCAAACCATGGACACACTGAACCGATTCAAGACATCCATCTCCGACCTGTTCAAGGGCAGGCTGGGTCTGAAGCGGAAGCTGTTGGATTCTGAGAGCGAGAGGACAGGATCCTTGATCGCATCGGCTCGCAGGGTCGAGGAGCTAGAGCTGTTAGAGACGCTCGAGTGTCAAGACGCGAAACTGTTGGCTCACTTGAAAAACTCCAAAGACAAGACTCGGGAGAGGGAGCTGGACCTCCAGAGGGAGATAAACCTGCTCGACACTGGCCTAGCGGCCAACTCCTCTGAGCTACAGTCCAAGTACGTCGAGATGACGAAGGAATTTCCGAATGAGTCTTCTTGTAAAGAGATATTCCACGACTTCTCTAACATGGCATATGAGATAGCGAGCGTTAAGTTTGAGAAGGACTGGCTCTACCACCACACCAAGCTCCAGTACATGTCTCTGTCTCAGCAGGAGGAGGAGATAAACCAGAAGACAGAGATGATCGGCAATCTAGTCGGCGTAGTCTCCAATCTCTACGCTAAGCTCAGCAGTTTGAACGGTGCTACGGAGGAAGACCACAGCATGGTGGCTGGGATAATCAAATCCATCTCGAAGCAGAAGGAAGTGTCATGGGCGGATCAGATTTCTGAGACTCCTCCTCCCGCCAAAAGACGAAATATCTTCGCCAATCTCGATTGCTCCCCTCTGACACCTAACAGCCACAGGAAGACACTCGGCATTCTCTGCTCAGGATCGGTTGCCAAGGACTCAGACAATCTTGTATCTTCCACTCACACTTCACTGAAGATATCTGACTTACCTGCGAAACCTAGCTCTCCACTTGTCAACAACTTCTTCTCCAGGCCTCTCTCGCTCCGTCCCTCTACTCCTTTCAAGGAAGACTCAGGTCCGATCTCGGCGTACACACTGGAGCAGAGTGGGTCAGACAGTCAGCTGGTGAAGCCCGCCACTCTCAGTAGTGAGTCGTACCGGACAAGTCCGTTCAAACAATCTCAAACAGATTTGCCAAATTTCCGACCTGGCTCTGAAGTTAAAACGAGTTTAGAAACAACTTTTGATTTAGACGATGCTAACTCATCAAAGCAGAAAGCCAAGAAACGCCATTTTTCACACCTCTCCCCTACACTCAGACACAGACCAACCAAGCGGTTCGCATCAGAGCCTCAGCCCTCTGCTATCTCCTCGAAACTGTCCGTCACCAACTCGATCCGGTTTTCCAAGAAGTTGCCTACGTACGCGCAACTCACAATCGCCGCTAAATCAAAGTATCGCAAACCGGTCACTTAATTGATTCCATTAAAGTATTTGAAACTTAATTAGTTGGATAGAACTTTCCCTGACAATGTTACACAAGTACTTATTTAGTTCAAAATGTTATTTCAGTCAATTTCCTGGGGAGTGTACTTTCTTAATATGTATAGTACGTGCGTACTGTTTGGCACTTAATCCCATTCATTGCTGGAACCTTTTGAAAAGTAATTAATACATAGAGTATTGATAGGATTATTTACAGGGGCGTAGATCGATTTAGAAATTGGGGACGGGGGCTTGAGTACCCCTCTGAGGGGGTAGCTAGAGAGACCTGGTATATGAGCCATATATCTGGGGGACTGAAGCCCTCCAGCCCCTCCCCCGGGATCTACGTTCCTGTTTTAATATCCAATCCCTTCCCAATATTTATATTTAATTAATCACAGATATAAATCAACACTCTTAAAAAACACACGCTTACATAAATGGTCATGGATTTATTTAAAGAAATATATTTTTTTGGACGTGACACAGATAATTCTTCCTAACTTGTCCACTGCTACCCCCATAGGCATTCCAAGGTCTTTCATGCTTATCGTGTGCATCACCTCGGGGTAGCCTTTCTTCATTTCGAAAATCATGATTCGGTAGTTTTTGCTATCGCTAAGGATCAAGTTACCGTTAGTGTCGAGGGAACCGAACCAGCTGAAGCAAGAGAAGTTAGTGAAAGAATACATTCTTTCCTCACACACGATATTATTGCTTGTGAGCAACATTGGTCCAGTCTGAGTTTTCGGTAGTAGCACATCATGTGGCTTCTCCGTTGTTTTTATGTGACAGATGTTATCTAGGTTTTGTTCATGTGTTAGAACGAGTAATTTGCTCGCTCCAAATTCGCAGATATAAATTTCTCCGTTCTCTGCGATTGCGAGCCCCATTGGCTGACTTAATTTGATCATTACTCCCTTCCTGCTAAATCCCTGTCCGAATTCTGAGATTAATTCCCCATCCAATGTGAAAACGTATATCATTCCGCCTTGATAGTCACTCACTACCACGAGTCCTCCTCGGATACTGATTCCCCACAAGTCTGTATAAGCTCTTTCCGGGTGGAATAGGAACAAGTGATCTCCTTCCGGAGAAAACACTTGGATTCTCGAGTTGCCTCGCTCTACGATATACACTCTCCCACTATCAGGTTCGATGCAGATGCCCTTGGCGCTCTTCAGCTTCAGATGGCGACCAAGGCCTGCCTCTTTCATCCTGAACTCCTTATATGGTAGTGACATAGACTTGTATTTCAGTGTAGGATCCATGTCCGTTTGATTCTAATAGTACAAAACCAAGTCTACAAATTTGAAGACATATTTTATTCTTTAAACCATTGTTGACTTTGCAGATTTCGAATTTTAGCTAAATATGAAGCTAGTTAGAAACCACATTATTAATTAATTAACAGATATCTCGATTATAATTACAACTTGTTGAGAAATTCACAATCCTCAAAAATTGGTAAGTCTGCATATATGTTGAATAGCATCATGTTCTTGTTGTTATGGAGCCGTGCCTGCACCAAACAAACTGGGCATTCTTCTCTTGTGTCAGGAAGTGTCTCACAAGTCACAACAATCCTTTCTTGTTTTAAAATGAAACTACTCACTTGCTCTGTCTGCTGGAAATAATGTAAATGACAAACTCACCCCGAACATGATCTGTATTTGTTTTCTCTGCGTTGCTAGGCATTTTGTTTAGTTTATTCTGGGAACTTATTCAAACCTGTGAGACTATAAAGTCCCCATTTCTCAATTGAAATTCATTTTTAGTTTGAACAAACTTTATTTCCATACTTTTACTTTTGAGTTCTCTTGCAAGGCTTGCTAATCAAGTGTGTTCGTTATTTTATTGTTTCATGATAAAGGTTTGGGGAGATCATTCCGTGCGCATGAATCAACTCTAATCAACACTCGAGATTCTCAACTCTGACACTATCAATCATTGTACGTGCATTTGTCTGCCTACTCAATTCACAATTCAAGTAGTATTTATGGTCTATTCTCTTTGTGTCAGGAATGTATATACCTAACTAACTGTGTATCAATTCCATCCATGATAACAACTCAACTAGCCTATTATATATACATTAGACACAATTTCAAGTTGAGTAGTTATATAAATATATTCTCTGCTTGCTCCAAACTACAACGACAAACATCCAGCACATCTCCACACGATATTGCAGCAGAACAGAATGAGCAAGTCACGGCAGAAGGAGTTCTTGGACACAGCCACGAGACGCGTGGTGGCTGACTACACTCAGAATGAACCGGCCAACCTGATGGAGCGGATACACCGTGTGAACCGGGCCTGTCCGGGTCAGAGCAAGCAGAACGTCGCGTACTTGCTCAAGAACAACGAGTACGACGTAGAAGAGACGATCCGGCGAATCAAGGAGGAGGGGGCGACGGAACTTATCGGTGAGTGGAGCAAGAATACCTCTAAGAAGAAGAAGAAAAAGAAAAAGGATGAGCCTGCCCCTCCTCAGAAGGAAATACCCCCATCTGCACCCAGACAGCTCAACAACTTCGACGCTCGACCTTCTTCCAACTCAAACTCCTCCAAACCCGCCCAGCTCTCCAACTCCACGAGTCCCAAGCCCTCTTCAGCTCCTGTGCCCCCCACTCACCCGTATACATCCTCCCTGCCCATAGACGGGTACCCTAACACCTACCAACAGCTCCACCCGGTCCAGGACAACCTACTCCCTAACCACAACCTCCTCTCAGTCACGACCTCCCTCCCTACCAACAACATCCAGTTCCTGCTGCTACAGCTGCAGACGCACAGCTCCTACCTCTCCCAGTGGCAGGGCATGCTCCAGCAGAGGATGGACACCTCCCTGCAGATCCTGCGCTACGTGTTCGAGCAGCTGCAGGCGTCCCTCTCGGAGAGGCACCAGCTGCTGCAGCAGAGCATCGAGACGGGGAAGTTCAGGGCTGAGGAGATTTTCGAGCAGCGCAAGAAACTGGCGCAGAGACTCACTGCTCAGGCCAAGAGCGCGCCAAGCGAGGCCGTGGCGGAGCAGATCAAGCAGTTTCTGGCCGACAAGCAGAACGACCAGCAGCTGTGCGACGTGTACACTCTGAACATCGACCACGAGAGCATGATGGCCGCTGTTCCCACCCTCGGAGACATCGTCAACTCCATCCCGCAGTACTGGGCCGACCCTGCGGGTGCACAGGTTCCACAGCAGCAGCAAGCCCCGTACAAACCCCCGAACAAGCACGCACAGCCCGCCTACCAAACCCCGGAGTTCCACCCGCCTCCCGTGCAGACCCACGCGCCCCCTCCCCCGGTACCGCCCGTCTACGCGGAACCGGAAGTCCCGGATCCTCTCCCCGAGCCTCAGCCAGCCCCCGAAGTGTCCTCAATGGCGTCACAGGTGTACGAGGTGACGCTGACGGACCCTTATTCTTCAGACGCGAAGCCAGTCGACCTGACGTCTTCCCCCAGGCACAAGAGCAGCAGGCAGGAGATAGAGGCCGCGCGCGAGCGCATGCAGGGAATGCTGGACAAGCAGAAGCGCGGAATGATCGTGTCTGACGCCGGGATGAAAGGCCCCCCCGTCCAGCCCGCAGGGAAGCGGGGCGGGGAGAGGAAAGGAGGGAGAGAGGCAGCTGGTGGGAAGGGAAAGCCAGCTGGTAGGAACGCCACAGGGGATAAGAGAGGTCCTCCTCCTAGGAGGGAGGGACGGGGCTCTCAGAGCGAGCAGTGGACCGGTTCTAGAGACAACGGGCCTACTTTCACTGCAGAGTACACCAATTCTAGTTTGGAGTTGGAGGGAGACCAGGAGGATCACTGGGATAACTCTCCAAATTTTGTTCCCAGTCTCGTCCTGGTGAACAACAACTATGACAACACACCAGACGAGACCGCTGCCTACCAGTCCATCGCCTCCGTTGCTTCTGCAGAGTTTAAACCAACCGTGCAAGACAGCTCCCCCGATGAGCCCACCCTGCCCCCTCCACCGCTCAACTCCTTCATGCCCACCACCCTACCCAGCGAACCCCAACCCCAACCCGAACCCATCGAATCTCACAGCGACCCCCCTCCAGAAACGGAGTCCTCTAAACCTGATTGGGACGACCCTACAGTCACCTCCACCGACTGGGCTGTAGACCATGATGCAGATTGGTAGTCTGGTGTCAGCTCTCTTGATGACTGATAAACTGTATAAATCTCGCTTAGGACAATCATCTACTAGGTCACCTTGTCGTGTTTTGTTACTGTCACATATAACACCCTCTTCTTAGCTCGTAATCATAGAGTAGATTGACTACAATCACTGACTAACTTATATTCATGCTCATAATCTCTGTTTCGGTTATTTGATTAAATACTTCTATTTTTACTCAACATTTTGGTATTTAGGAAATGGATTATTTTGGGTCGAGTCTTTCACCTAATTTCAATTTTGCCCACTCTCCATGGTGTCGCATCTCGGAGGTTACCTGTATTAATTTTTAAAAATATATACACATTAATCGAGTTTTAATAGTAAGCTTTTTGTGGGTAATTGAGAAGTAGGCTCAATCGTGACAAAGTACGTACCATGTCCCGTGTCAAGCAACGCCATAGAAGTTTTAGTACGTACGTGCGCATATGAAACTAGATAATGCAGAATGCAAACCATATGAGTGAGAATATTTTACTCGTATTAGTGATATAATGGCATTATTAGTGTATAATTGAACCTTAGCCAATATTCTTTCCATTTATTTCAAATTTCATTGAATAAATTTATTCAGTTACCATCAAGATGGCAACTTGCGACAGATTACAGTCCTTGCAATCTCGATTTCAGGAAATTCGCGAGGAAATCGAAAATAAATTTGAACACGTGAAACAGTTGGTGGATGAGAGAAAGCTCGCTCTCTTCCAGCTCTTGGAAGATATCCTGTCGGAATATGAGAAGAGGCACGATGAATTTTCCGACGCCATAGATTTACTAGAATCTCATAAGGAGCAGGTTACGCAGTCGCTAGACAACAATCTCTTGGATGGTCTTGTGACCAAACAGTTGAACCAGTTGAATGAGAAAATCGCTGCACTCAAAATAGACTTCAAGGAGCCTGATATCAACTGGAGATGGAACGAGAACCAAGTGAATGAGCTGATACAAAGCGTCGGCCAGATCCATTCTGGGGAGCTGAACATTGCTGATGATATGGTCATCCCAGACTACACGAATAAGAAGGTCCCACGAGTTTGTGCAGTTAGCCGAGGCAAAAATGTGGACGAAATTTGTGATCCAAGAGGGATTTCCATCGATCATAGATCTGGGAACATCTATGTTGCAGATTATGGCGCTGGCAGGGTATCTGTTTTCTCCCCCAGTTACAAATTCCTCTTCCAGTTCGGAGCGGAGGGAGGGTTCGGCAGGATGGACGCACCTCATGGGGTCAACGTGTTCCAGGACAAGGTCTATGTCACACTGCTGAGTACCAACAGAGTGCAGGTCTACACCCTGGGAGGGAGATGCATCAACAGGTTCGGAGCCCATGGGTCCCGGGCGGGAGAGTTTAAGTGTCCAGGAGATTCGTTCATTGACGAAACCAACAAAGATATTTACATATGCGACAGTGGCAATAATCGTGTGCAAGTATTTGATGCGGACCTCCAGTTCAAATCGATTTTCAGTCGAAAGTTCAATGACCCAGTGAGAGGGAGGATTCATAAGAAGTACGTGATCATCCTCGACAAGTCTAACCCGTGTCTCCATTTCTATTCCAAAGCTGGAGAGTGGTTTAGATCCATTCTGCATCGCGAGTTGCTGTCAATAGGGATCAGGAGGTTCTTCGATTTCGAAATTGACTCTGAGTGCAATGTTATACTGACGGATGTGAGTCTCCATTGTGTGGCAGTGGCTGACAGCCATGGGAAGATACTGCATCAGTTCGGATGTAAGGGAGAGGGTCCTGGACAGTTCCAGTCCCCCTGGGGACTCTCTCTGACGAAGGACGGACACATAATTGTCCTCTCCAGCAATGCTTTCGGGTGTTTGAAAGTATTTTAAAGAATTTGGAGGGAAAATTCTTATTTATCCTTAGGCTACCAATCAGACACTTCATCTTAGAATCGCTTCGTTAATTCCTTATTTAGATTTAGTCTTTCCTTACTTATTTCATAGATTCGATTTAGCTTAGATTTAGCTTAGATTTAGCTCGTAGTTATATTATGTATTGCCCTGATTGTCAGTTCAGTCAACAAATTACACTTTATTATATGTATTCAATTTTTGATAGTATTTATACGAAGAAAAAGAAAACCAAATTAATAATATTAACGATTAATTTTCATGTTTAGCCATACATCAATATATTTTCTTGTCACACCATATGGGAGGTTCATGGGAGCGGTTGTACTATTCATTGACCTTCCTATGGATTGTAAAGTTCGATTACAAGGAAATATTTAGAAGATCTCCAATTACTCTTGACAGGCTACCTAGCCTTCCACCACACTTTGATTCTGGTTATCTGTTCAAACGATTTTGGCGTCATTGGGAACTTGAAATGTCCAGGTTTGCCCGTGGTAACAAGCCGAGGCTGTGGGCTTCACTCCTGCGTACTTTCAGTCCTATCTTCCTACCAATTTTGGGAGTCGCTTTGGCTTACCTCTTTCTCTACTTCTCTCTGATCCTAATCCTGATTTGGTTGCTCCAGGGACTGGAGGAGTTCTATGCTCGATGGAATTTGGTTGGCATCGCAATGCTCCTCACAGTTTGTAGTTTGTTCCAGAACTATTTCGCACAAGCTCTGGAATACGGAATGGGCATAGTCGGCATGAAGTGCCGTGTTCTGCTCACAACAGCAATCTTCCATAGGATCCAGACACTGTCTTATGATCAGGTTCAGTCGATTTCATTCGGACACATTCTTACCATAATTACATCGGACCTTTTTAAATTCGACGAAACAATGCCTATTTTACCATTCATTATCTTGGCTCCTCTCGCCATCCTGTTGATGGTGATTGCCATTAGTATCGATATTGGGTGGCCTGCTCTATTGATTCTACCTCTCTTCGGTATTCACTTGTCCATAAGTTTAGGCATAGCCACAATAATTTCGCGAGCATACAAAAGAGCCCTGAAGTATTCTGACATAAGAAATAAACACATCCGTGAATTCATCGAAGGAATTAGACTGATAAAGTGTTTTGCGTGGGAGTATGCAGTAGAAGCCACGATCCGGCGGATCAGAAGAAACGAAGTTTTTATGGTTTTTGTAAATTTATTTTTCAAATCATTAGCACAGACTATAGCGCTAGTCTTCCCTCTACTTTTCATTTTCACAATAATTCTCGCCCTTTACATCTCAGTTCTAAAAGGAGAACTCACTTCTAGTCGAGTTTTTGGGTTGGTTGCATTTATGCAATGGTATTACCATTTTTTCTCTGTCTCAACTGTGGTTATTATCGGTTGCGGGGAATTAATGGTTAGCGTCGCCAGGGTGCAGCAATTATTACAACAACGGCCTCGTAATCATAGTAGAGATGATACACATGGTAGCCAAACGATGATAAAAGTAACAGATCTTTCTTCTGGTAGGAGCAATAGTAGCAATATTCTGGTTCCTGTAATTGAACATGTGACTTTTTCTCTCCAGAAAGGTTCGATCATGTCTGTTATCGGTCCTATTGGTTCGGGGAAAACTTCCCTATTCCTCAGTTTATTAAACGAAATCGTGGTAACTCTGGTGGTACATTCCTTTTGCCTACTTCTTGTGCCTTAGTTCCACAAGAACCATGGATACTCTCCACATCAATACGCGATAACATTACATACGGGAGAGAATGGGAGTGTGATTGGTATGCACAAGTTGTCACAGGTTGTTGCTTGCTGGTAGATTTTGATCAGCTACCCGACAGAGATTTCACCATCGTGGGAGAGAGAGGAATTACTCTCAGTGGAGGTCAAAAATCCCGCATAGCCCTCGCTCGTGCAATATATGCAGATGCAGACGTATATTTACTAGATGATCCATTGAGTTGTGTCGATGTTGCGGTCGCCAATAAACTATTCGAAATGATGACACATGGAATACTAGTTAGTAAAACGGTTATCTTGTCTACTCATCAGCTCCAGTTCGTATGCAGAACAGACAAGGTTCTACTGTTAGAGGATGGCCATATGGTAGCTTGCGGGACTTATGAAGAGATAGCAAATATTCCTGCGTTCAAGAAATATTCAGAATTAATAGAAAAGCATCAGAATAAAACGGGGAGTATTGGCTCAGAGTTGAGAAAGGTTCCAAGTGATAATGATCTGGCGGAACCTGAATTCAGCGAGGCACCAGTGGTTGACAATGGTCATGTTTTGAATGAAAAGGTAGAACACAGTGCTGGTATCTCAATACTGACCTATGTCAAGTATTTCTGGGCGGGAAGTATGCCTGGAATTATCTGTCTTGCATTTTTTGGAACAATTTCCTACTTCGGATTATTCGTTATGAAGGATTACTACCTCGCCCTGTGGATTATGGCAGAGCAATTTGCACGGAATACGAGCTCAACAAATGTTAATATCACTTTCAACCCGCTCATTTATCTACATATGGACACGCGAATAATCTTTTTTATCGGTTTTTGTATCACACTCAGTCTCTTCATCTTTATTACTTCCACTCTCGTATCAACTCTCCCAATCCTCTCCTCTTACCGACTGCACACTCGCTTGCTCTGGAGAGTGTTGAGGGCTCCTAGCAGTTTCTTCTTCACTCATTCCAGTGGCTCCATCATTAATCGATTCTCAAAAGACATCTCTACAATGGATTATCTGCTTCCCTTCTTCTTCTATTTTTTCCATCTTTCGATTAACTTGGTTGGATTTACTATTGTATCGGCTGCCATCACTCACTGGTTAACTCTGGTGCCTAGTATGATTCTCTTGGGGATTCTTGTTCTATATCGTTTTCATTTAGTGAAAATTATACGCCAGATAAAACGTCTCGAGTCTGCCGCGAAAAGTGACGTCATCCTGCACAATTCACTCACTTTGCATGGCCTTACCTCGATCCATTCTTTGGGTCTAGACTCTCATCAATTTCGTAAACTGTGCGCATACGAAAACGTTCATTCCAACTGCTGGCGTATGTACGTTGGTTTCATTCGCTGGTTTGGATTTCAAGTGAATTGCCTGATTGCATTCTACTCCTTATCTGTTGCAGTTATTCTCATCTTTTTGAAGGATCAGCTATCTCCTGCCATTTCTGCGTTTGCCATCTCACAATTGTTCAGATTGTTCGATTTTTCTCAATTTTTATTGCGAGTTAGTGCCGAGGTAGAAATGAACATGGTATCCGTAGAGCGCGTGCTCGACTATATTAAGCTACCTCAAGAGGCGCCTCTCCACAGCGCTGCTAAATCAGCTGTCAACGAACGGATTGTAAAGGGAGAAATTGAATTCCATCGAGTGCAGCTCAGATATTCTCGCTCTCTTCCTCTTGTCTTGAAAGACGTTACTTTTAGGGTGAAGGAAGGAGAAAAGCTTGGTATTGTAGGGAGGACTGGAGCCGGGAAGTCCTCGCTTCAAACTGCTCTCCTTCGTCTGGTGGAACTCGAGTCTGGTCATATCACTATCGACGGTAGAGACATTAGGGAGTTAGGCTTGCATGAGTTGAGAGGTCAGATCTCAATCATCCCACAGGACCCTTGCCTGTTCAGTGGAACTCTCAGATTTGCTTTGGATCCCTTCTCTGAGTTCCCAGATACACAGCTGTGGGGGGCACTAGAAGAGGTCCAGATGAAAAGAAAGGTTGAGGCACTTGAAGGACAACTCGATTACTCGGTATCAGAGGGGGGGTCTAACTTCAGTGTTGGAGAGAGACAGCTGTTCTGTCTTGCCCGTGCTGTGTTGAAACAGACCAAAATAGTTATGTTGGACGAAGCAACCTCCAACGTTGATACTTTGACAGACAGGAAGATTCAAGAAATTCTCCATTGCAAGTTCCAAAAGTGTACTATCCTCACGATAGCACATCGATTGCAGACAGTCTTCCATTATGATCGCATCATGTTGATTGATGACGGACGAATTGTTGAGTGTGACTCACCCAACAATTTGCTGAGAGATCCGTCTAGTAACTTTGCTAAATTAATGGCGACAATGAAACTTGAATAAACAAGAGTATTCCTCTAACTCTTCAATTCTTAGATTCAATCTTCTCCAGCATTCACTTGTAGCTTATTTTACACTTTTTAGTCTAAGAATTCATTAAAAATTTCAATTATGTTTATCAGCTCACATTATATGTAACTTGTAAAATGAATTTAGTTCAAGATTGACTTAGTTTTTGATGGTTAAAAGCTAGTATAATTATGTCAGACGACGGAGATGAAGGAGAAGAGTCACGAACTGGAAAAAAACGGATCTGTAGCGGCTTGAGAGAAGACCTGCTTGCCTGTATAAAGTCTTCTCCTTGCTACCAAACAATGGGGATGACTCCGAAGGAATGTCTCGATAAGAAGAATTACGCATTCATTGACCCTAAATGTCCTCCCCTGTACTATGCCTTCTTCGAATGTAAAAGATTTGCTTTCGATAATCGGTCTCGCTTCAAAGGGAAGAAAGGCTATTAGATTTATCTTTAGTATAATTTTATTACACTTTTAGCAGTTTTAATTAAATTCAAGATTCGATTACGATGAAATTCCCAACGTTGTAAATCATATTTGTGCGAGAAAGTAATATACCCAGAAATTTATGAAAATCATTCACTATTTGAGTTAGCTTTCGCTCGTTTTTATTTATTAAAAATGCGAGCTTCTAGCAAGCCTAAAGCCACCGCTCCTAATGTCCCAGTGCCTTTGAACGAGGAAGAATGGACAAGCAAAATGGATAGCGTCCCTTTAGACAAGGAGTTCGTTGATTCGGTTGTGATGGATTATCTTGTGAAAGAGGGGTTCCAATCCGTAGCAGAGTTGTTCTCGCAGGAGACAGGCGCTCCTCTACCTCCTGATCATGTTTCATTCTACCCGATACATCTGAACATCGAGAACGGGGATGTGGGAAACGCGATGTGTCAGACTAACGAGATCGACCCTTCCATTCTAGAGAACAACCACCAGCTGTTCTGTCACCTGCAGCAGCTCCAAGTTATCAAGTTGATAGCCGACAAGCAAACCATGCCTGCACTCGAGATGGCGCAGAAGGAACTGAGGTACCGAGCGGAAGAGGACCACTCCTTCATTCCGGATTTGGAGAAGACCCTCTGCTTGCTCGCTTTCCTTAGCAAGCCTGACTCTCCGTTCCACTACCTGCTGACTCCTTCCTACAGGATGAAGATCTCGCACGATCTGAACTCCGTTCTCCTGAACTCGCACGGGATTGAGGGGGACAGCAAACTGCATCACATTCTCAAGTTCATTGACTGGTGTGAAGCAGAGCTAGCTGCGCTATCCATTCCACATCCCAAGCTCACGGACATCGCACAGGCCACGATAGAGTTCCCGCCCAGAGTGTGAGACTTGTTCTCCTGACAAGTTCCTGCTTATTGGTGTGGAGTTGTGATTGCTAACTTTTCCCACTCACTACTCATTTTGCTGGTATTTTGGGTATATCCGAATCGGAATATTCTAGCTTTTAAGATAATGAATGGACTGCAAAGGTAATTGTGTGGAGTTAGATGAGGCATACTATAATACGGTACATTCATATGATTGAGATAAATGGATGAATTTTGTTATTTTGCTCCTAAAACATCGAAATTATTCGTTTATTAGATGCGACCACTAACATGCACACTTCAATGATAAGAGCGCTCCACTCGTTCCATTCAGTGAGGTCTGCTACCTTCGCTACATCTTGTCACATCAATCAGTTTGTAAAGGAATTCTCCCATAAAATTAAGAGAAATCCAGATGATGAGCAGTGTCCAATCAGAAGAGAGTTATTTGCAGCATTGGATGGGTTCCCTACTGCCTCACTGGACCACCCATGTCCTCTGGGATTACTGTCGCGTAGTTTGGACGACATTTACAGACCACTCAACCCTGATAAAAAACTATCATTAATTAAAATGTTAGCAGACAATCCTCTATCAAGCGAGGCTATCAATTTCCCTGATACTTTCAGCTCCACACTCTTACTGACTGATACTCCTGCTTCGGCAAGTCTATCTCCCACCTCAGCCTTACTCTACAGCTTGTCCCTGTGCAGGGAAGGTCTGGAATTCGTGTTACAGATCAAAACTGACTTGAAATCACTCCGTCCACGAGACAGAGAAAGTTTGAGTGAGATGGAGCACACACTGCATCAGGTCGTAGCCTTCTGGTCTCGCAGGCAGTTTCTCACCTTCAAACAGGTAACAATGAGGAGTTCTGAAGAGCTGAAGAAGAATATAATCCTAGCAGAGGGGGTGCATCCTATCTCTACACGAGAGGAGTTCGAGCGGCGAGTGTCTCATGGGAAATGTTTCGCTGTGACACACACACAATTGTCCCCTAACGTTCCCCTTTCCATGATTTATTGTGCCCCTATCGACTACTTCCCAACTCACATTCAGCCTCTACTCAATGCTGCAGGGTTTAGAATAAATTGTACTCGTGGCAGTCCTAACACAGTCTGCTTCTACTCTGTTTCCAACGCACATGCAGGGTTTGGCGGTACTGAAATAGCTCACCAGCTGATCAAATATGCGGTCAACTCCCTTCAGCAGCAGTTCCCCTCTCTCACCAACTTCCTCACTCTCTCCCCCATCCCTCAATTCCGGAAATGGTTAGCTAGTAACCATATCCTACCTGAAGAATTTAGCGGAGATGCATTAGAGCGTTTTAGTTCATATGAAAGAGCAGAGCTTTTGAAGGTTTGTGCTAACTTCCTGGCGAATGCTAAGAGAGGGAAACAGGCGGCAGACCCAGTCGCGAATTTCCATCTAAAGAACGGTGCTAGTTTGTGGAAAATAAATTGGCTCGCGAATCCAAATGAGCGGGGCATGTCACAGTCCTACGGGATAATGGCGAATTATTTCTATGATTTGGAAAGTTTGGAGTCGAATCGTGTGCGATACCTGAACGAAGGCGTTGTTAACACATCTCCGATTATGCGAAAGCTACTCTGAACTGCCTCCATTGTTGATTAACCACGACACGACGTACTCTCGTTTTCTGAGGGATTTATTCTATGAATCTTTTGAATGGCATCCGATTATAACGGAATGGCTCTTTTATGTCTGAACTCTTGCCTGTATGAACCCATTTACCACTTGAATGAGTCGAAATAACTTTAAATTCCAATTAAGATAAGATTCACTAAAATTATTTTGTAATTTCATTCGAATTGAACTTTTTAACCAAATAAAGCTCAGTATAAGCGATTACAAAACTTTGGTTATTTATATACTCAACCAGCTCAGAGATAATGTGTGAATCTGGCGACTGTCTGGTGTTCACTCCTCCAGACTTCACGACTGCGAAGCCAGTCCGTCTCTACTCCAACCCGGCCTGTCCCTTCTCTCAGCGGGTGCGTCTCGCCCTGCACACCAAACAGGCGGACTTCAGTCAGTACTTCGTGCACCTGATCAAGAAGCCGCTCTGGTTCGTGCAGCTGAACCCGCACGGGACCACTCCCACCCTCGAGCACAAAGGGCAGATCATCCCCGATTCGAAGATCGCCATGGAGTACGTGGACGAGTGCTTTCAAGCTGACCACCGTATTCTGCATGCGGACCCGATGGAGCGGGCACAACAGAAAATATTTGTCGAAGAGTTCGGGAGTCAATTCATCCCTTACTTCTTCAAGGTGCTGAAGGCAGGAGACCCGGACGGATCTGGCGCCAAGGGAATCAAGAACTATTTGTCCTTCTTCAATGACTTCCTCGCGAAGAGAGACACGCCGCTCATCACGCCGGGAGACCTCCCAGGCTATCCGGAGTACGCGATCTACCCCTTCCTCGAGCGGCTGGAAGCCCTGGGCACCGTCTTCTCAAAGGACCTCTCCGTCTGGGTGCAAGACAAGGCGTCCCAAGACTTACCGGCGCTCTTCGAGTTCATCTCCACCATGCAGAAAGACGCCTCCGTCCAGGCGACCGCTCAATCCACGGAGCAACACGTCTCACACTTCAGAGGGTTCAAAGAGGGGAACCCCCTCTACAGTCCCGGCACCGAGATCCCCATTTATGCCGCCCAGCCCAAGTAGCGACTCTGCCTCAGAGGAATTCGATTCTTATGTTCGGTTCTATCTGTAATGCTAGTATTTAGGAGTAGTCTTACGTATTCGTATTTGTAGCTATAAATAGGATATATTGTGATTGCATAGCATTGATACTGAATAGAGTTAGGATGCCAAACGTGGGATTCCACTTCGAGAAGATCCCAGTCCCCAGTCTCCGCGCCTACTCCTACTTCAGCTGCATGGGGCTGGCGCTAGCCCTCGGCTACTGGAGCTGTTTCTCCCAGGAGAGCTTCTCCCTCACGTTCAGCAATCAGGTCTGGTGCACCGCCGCTGCGCTGAACATGTGCTACTGCTCCTGGTTCCTAGTCCTGGCGGCCGTCAAGGAACACATCTTCGGACCGATTCGGCGACAGGAAATCGAGAATATACAAGACACCTTCTGGAACTTCGTCTTCCATAAATGTATCTTCGTATTCGGCGTCCTGAACGTACAGGACGTGGGCCACCTCATCTGTTGGGTGGGCTGGCTGGGCGTACTCGGGTCCTTGTACATCCTAACGCAACTCTGCATCGACCGCAGTAACGCTATGGGTCTCCGGCGAAGTCAGAGTGGAGAGACGCACGTGAAGATCCTCGTCCTCTTGCTCTGTATCTTGGCTTGCTGCGGCCTGCTGGTGTACGCAGCTATGTCCATCGGGTACTTCCTCGGCCTGACCTACTCCGTTCTCCTGGCCGCAGAGCTCATCATCGTTATTGCAAAGGTACTGCAGACGATTATAGAGCAGCAGATCCACGTTTGGAACATCAACCATCCCGAGCAGTTATGGGAGAACAAGTTCATCTACCTTCACTATACCGAGCTCATCTTTTCTCTGTTCGCGCTTTCTATCGACTTCTTCCACCACATCCACATGCTACTCTGGGTGGATATGTTCCTGAGCATGGCGAGCCTGGTCTTGCTGATGAAGCTACGGTTCCTCTACCAAGAGATTTATCAGAAGTTGGAGAAGCATCGGGTCCATTGGACCATCACGCACAATATCCAGAACCTGCTCGGGTGGGTGGAACCGCGAAAGGAGAAGTGTACCATTTGCTGGGACAATATCAACCCAGGTCGCGTGTTGAGATGCGGACACGTATTCCACACGCCCTGTCTCTACACCTGGTTACAGGACCACCAGACCTGTCCCGTGTGTCGAGAGGACCTTACCTATCTGCTAGGCACCAGTTTCCAGCTCAGGAATGCACTCGCAGTGCTGGCTAACCTCACCGGACACGGGAGAGGGGCACAGGGTCAGAGGAGGAGTCTGTTCACATTCGCTGGCTCCTCTCTGGCCAGCTGGCTCCCCAACTTCTCAGTGGAAGTCATGGATAACGAAGTGGTGCACACTTCGCAAGCGCTATCAGCTAGAGAATTCGATCTGATGGTAGACCAGATCCATCAGGTCTTCCCTCACATCTCTCCCTACTTGATCCTACTCGACCTGACCCAGACCAGTTCCATGGCAGTGACAGTGGAGAACATAGTGCAAGGGAATGTCTACAGTCCGGACCAGGGATCTCGAAGGAGTAGCAGCGACTCTTCCTCCACGGAGAAAGAAGACCGAGGAGAAGAGAAGAGGGGAGTAGAGGGGGGAGAGGATCCTGTTAGGAAATCAGCACCGACAGTAAAGTGGGCGGATCAACCAGTGGAGAGAGAAAACTTGTTGGCGAGTAAAAGGGAACTATTAATCGGAACCAACCGGAAAAGGTATTTAGAGAAATACCCTGATGAAGCTAACTAACGTTTTGGACATCTTTCACGTAAATTTGTTCCGAAAGAATGTTTCTTGTTTGATTTTAATCCTGGTGATTAAAAAACTTATTTTATTAAAGTGCTTCTATTTGGGATATAAAATTTAAATAAAAAGTGTTCCAATTTGTTTATTTTAATATTATCTGAATCAATCCCAATGAAAAAGATCTGAGAAAAGCAATGATGAGCCACAGTATTGGTTTATTCTATTAAGAATTTTTAAAACACTCTAATTTTCAAAATATTTGTAATCGAATTTGTGACATACCCAAACCCCAGCCTACCTACACTAAGAGTCTAAGAGCTCTCTGATCTATCTGAATTTGTGTTAGCCATAGGCGTAGCTAATGAGTTGCTAGGAGTTGCTAGCAACCTCAAACGGGAAGTGCTAGTTACGCCTTAATGGATAGCACAAGATCTAATAGAGATAACTTATCGAAGTTTATTCGAGCTAATTGATTGGGAATACTTCTAAATTATCAAACAAGCAAGATGTACAAATACAAACGAGGATGTGGCGGGGATCATGGTGGATATAAATAGAAGTATCTGTGAAACAGATCACATATAATGCAGATAAAATGTACCCAAAAGTATTTACAAATTCACTCCAGGCTCCCTCTCTCTTCTTCCTTTCGTCTCAAACCAACTGATTCGTACTTTGAGCGTGGGTTACTTTGAAAACCTACACACAAATTTCGGAAGTAAAATGAATTTTGCTTCGAAAGCATGTCATTGATTTAATAAACATAATTTAGTATTGAAATCGTTAAGAATAATTATTTATGTTGGATGGATGGTTAATAAAATATTTCCTGAAAAGTTATTGTAAAATCTGTCTCTCAAACCTTTTTCAGTTAAGAGAGTTACTTTTTGTTTACAAAGAAACTTTATCAATTTTATAGCACATAGTCTTTAGCAGAAAGTAATATTTGAACAGAATGTGAGATGAGGAATATCTGATAAACCTTATCCTCTCTATACATCAGGCTGATAATGAGGAATTCGCTATTCCTGCACTCTGCTACAACATCCATAATATTAGCTCGTAACACCATACTCTCACTATGTAGCTGCAGTTGTATATGTTTCCACCATATACGAATAAGTCCGTAACTTAGCATAAATGGATATCTTAATAAAAATGTATAAATATTTTAATTAAATTTTATGGAATCCTTCTTAACCAGGCTACATTTCATCACTGGTATCAATGTAAAGACTTAATCAGCTGCAGAGAAAGTAATCTTGTTGAGGGCATATCATTTAGACTTCTAATGATTCAATGTTATGTCACTGCTACAGCTAAACAAGATGTTACATAATACTTGTGAACATACATACTTGAAATCGGGATACCGACAGTTCGAGACGCGACATTTTGAGACGCGACAGTTTGATACCGACAATTCGAGATGCCGACATTTCGATACGCGACAGTTCGATACGAAACAGTTTGATGTGAGAATATCCAAAATTTGATAAAATGTGAATTCATATAAATCAGTGACAAATAGACTCGATTTCTTTTTCAATCAATGTTATTAGATTGTACTCCTTTTCACAAATGACAATTCAAAATATTTTCACCCAAGAACGACAAATTCAATCGAGGCCTGGCATCGTTCGTTTAACGCCACCGTTGGTTGTTGTCACCCAACTATTTGGAAATTTATTCAGGCCTTAAAATTCTCATTTGCATTACATCTTTAGAATAGCTAAAATCATTAAATTTGAGTTATATTTTCGTCTTATTACACTTACATTTCGTTTAATGTAGTATCGAACTGTTTCGTATCGAACTGTCGCGTATCGAAATGTCGGCATCTCGAATTGTCGGTATCAAACTGTCGCGTCTCGAACTGTCGGTATCCCCTTGAAATCTCCTTGGGAGTAAAGTTAAATTGAATCCTGAGTTCATTGTTAATTTCTACTTTTTCGCCTGGTAAGTCTGTAAATAATGACTTTCAACAGTTGGCATAATCACTTGGTAACGCTCTTAATAGTCTCGATTCTTATAATTTCTGTATGGGGGTGGCTAACATAAGTTTAAAATTACTAAAACTGGCAAATCAAAAAGGATACGTTATACTTTTGAGGTTAAAGTTCTGCTCAGCGTTTTATAAAATATTCCAGAGGTGGATTCCTGTGCATCGCAGGTTCAAGGAAGTTATCAAATACTTGAGCTACATCTGGTACATTCGTCCAATTCTTGAATAGGAGAGAAACAAGATATACGTAAAATTGAACATTTGAGAAAAGCAATTTAATCAGAATTGTATTTCAATTTCATCATTTTACTAGACTAAATAATCAGGACATGTTAACCCCTGCAATCTTATTAACTGTACGTGTAATTCGCTGTATATGAGCCCCCAGTATTATATTGAATGAATAATTAATTGTTAGATTTACTAGTTACATGAATTCATCCATGAGAGCTCGAGACAGTGAAACGATGGCAAGAAAGGTACCGCATTCTGTCATAATTACAGCAGATTTGTAGCGGAGAAGTCCAAAAGTGCAATAACGCTATTTCAATACGGACTGCTTATACAGCAAAGTATGACAGCTGTGAGAACACGTTCGCACCTGGCTCCACTGCCACCTACGATGGAGACAAGTACGTCTGCCAGGATTGCCTTGAGAGGACTGATTAGATTAAAATTGACCTCTGCTGTGTGGTTCTGTTAAAAAAACGCAAGAAACTTAATACTAAATGGCTTTTTTTAAATTTGTATATTTTTATTTCATGTGGTCCAATTTCTAGATTTGGCTAGCAGAGTTTCATTCAGCAGCAGCAACTCAAATCCACAAAATATTTCTAACAATTATAAATATTCAAGTCATAGTAGATTGAAACTTGCTCAAATGTAACCTCAAAGCTTTCTGACACACCACATGCCACATGTAAATGTCCTAAAACGCATTCAGAGTCAATTTACAAATATTCTCTTTTGAAATATGACACTTTTCCTGTTATTTGTATAAAGTTTTCGGTTTAAGATGTAACGAAATTCTGTAATATATTTTGAAAAAAATTTGAGACAAATATTCTTGGCTGACTAAAAAAATCGATTCGAGAAAATCCCATCGTCTACCGGGAAATAAGGGCCAGAACTCTTCGCTTGCCAGCTGTTGAGGGGTGTAGAGCATAAATGCATCATAATCAAGCATATGTATAGTTGTTTTCGTTACGTGTATATTTAATATGGAAATGCTCTGTCAGCTCGCCGGATTCTGTTAATTCACTGTCTGGCACATTAAAAGCGTGTACCACACACGAACATTTTAATTTGTGCTGACATATTTATTTAAAACTAGCAAAATACAAGTGCGCATAACACCTAGTTCTTATGGTAATTATCTCCAATCTCAGGTGGTGGAATGTCGTCTGAGGTTTCGCCTACACTCTTTGTTGAGAATATTTCGGTTATGACATATTTATTACATACATTAACCTGAATAAGCGTCGCATAAGTTTTGAGAATCAGTTTGTCTAAGAGCTATTTGAAGCGTCCAGCTAACCATAGTCATATAGGACACTATTAGAAGTATAAATACCAACTCGATAATATAATTGATTCATTAAACTATTTATTAAGAAGTATACAGCAAGTTAAATGAGTTCACACAGTGATATCGATGGCAAGAAAAAAAGTTCGAATAAGAAGAAAAAGCAACGGGTTCTCTGCCATAAATGCAACCGTGTTTGTACCGGAGAAGTTCTAAAGGTGCAAGAACGTTATTTCCATACGGACTGCTTTTACTGCAAAGTCTGTAACAGATTTCTGTCCAGTGGTGGGTTCTACGTGAGAGGAGAAGACTATTACTGCACTGAAGACTATCAGAAAATGTTTGGAACGAAATGTTTCGTGTGCCACAATTATGTGGAAGGAGAGGTAGTTACGGCGCTTAACAACACGTACCATAAAGAGTGTTTCAAGTGTGACAGCTGCAAGAACACGTTCGCACCTGGCTCCACTGTCACCTACGATGGAGACAAGTACGTCTGCCAGGATTGCCTCGATCCGAACTTCTCACCGACCGGCAATTACAAATCGCCTGGACGGGAAGCACCGCCAATCAATTCCAACAGCTTCGAGTCCCGCTCCCCTTACGACAGCCACTTCGTGACACCATACGAGGCGCCTCCTCGCAGAAAGAACAATAAAGTAAAATGCAACAAATGCCACCAGTGCATCAACGACAGCACTCTGCTGGGGGCTATGGGCAAGTTCTGGCATCACTGGTGCTTCACGTGCATCGAGTGTAAGCGACAGATGCACGGTAGGTTCGTCGCGCGCGGAGAAGAAATTTACTGCGAGAGTCACTACTTTAAACTGTACGGCGTGAGGTGTAATGTCTGTCACGATTACATTACAGGGAAGTCACTCATGGCGAATGAAGCTTGCTACCACTTCGACTGCGCGAAATGCGCTTATTGTAAGCGGAACTTCCGCAGCGAACAAGACCTGTACAAGGACTCAGAGGGACCGCGGCTCTGGCACCAACAGTGCGGGCTGAACTCGAGACAGGAGTACCTGAATAGAACTCAATCAGAAGAACTGTCGACAGCATTGAGTCCTAGGCCTGGCAATACCTCAGATATCCCGTCTCCATACAACATGACCCCCTCCCAGCTCCCAGTCCATCGGGAAGACTCTTCCACCCCCACTCCTCCCATCTCTGGGCCCGAGGACTTGTCACTCTCCGCCATCTCAGGGGCCCTGACACCGCTCAAAGTGTCGCATACACGAGCGAGTAGCAACGAATTAAGCTTATCCAGAAGTAAGTACAATTCGGGCACCACGCCTACTGGTCAGAACACGTTCCAGTCTACTCTCTCCAGCTCGCACTTGATGCAATCTTTAGATACAATGGACTCGCCAGCTGTACAAGGCACGCGTTCAGCTCAGAGCAGACGGAGAGTCATGTCCGACACTTACAACTTGAGGTTTAACAAAAGTCATGAAAATTTCAGGAAAGCTCAGGAATTCTTCACGAGCCGCGAGAATTCTACCGAACTTCTCTTCCCTCCACGGACAGGCCCTTCCCCTCGGCTGCAACACAGCCGCCAGCGCTCGGACCTGTCTTCCACGAGTAGCGGGACCGACAAGCGCGTGAGTCCGATCAGCCTCAGCCCTCAACGCAGCCCTGGCATCTCAGACGCCTCCACTTCGACCATGAAGCGGACACTGAAAGAGACACAAAGCCATTTCACAGAGACGATTGATGAGCGGCAAGAAATAGATTTGACGATACATGACCTCTCTACCGCCTCCAACTCCAGTTCTGGTCTCCAAAGTGTCTCATCGGCGCCACTGCTTGAAGTATCCACCCCCGATGCCAGGCGACCCCTCTCATTCGATGACGTCCCCAAGGGAGAGCAAAAAACCACCGACGAATCTCAAAATTATTCTCAAATACGGAAAAAAGCACGAACAAAATCCGATTTAAACTCTAAATCTTTTCCAGAGCAGCCAGCCGTGTATCCGCTCAAGAGACTGCTTGTCACCCCCGGGGAGTACCAGGTGTACCCTCGAGACGTGGACAGGTTGAGGCTGGAGCAGCACCTCTCAGCCGAAGACTTTTTCCGACTCTTCTCAATGACGAAAGAAGAATTCTCTGTTCTCCCTTCATGGAAACAGGACGATATGAAAAGGAAAGCAAAGCTATTCTAATCGATTTTATTCTTTCAAGCGATTTCAAATGCCTTACCACGTGTTCCAATTAAACTCCTTAGCTACTTTATCGCATTGTATTAATTGAATAATTATTTTTTACATTTTACATACATTAACTCCCCATATTACCCACCCACATACTGCATCCATATGCATCTTTGTACCAGATTATGTATAAATGAATTTATTCCTCTTAGAGTATGGGGTTCCCATTATATGGTTTATGTGACGATCGAGGTAGATAACTCACTTTAATTTCGCAATCTGCTCCAGCAGAGAACAAGTACTCATTAACTATCGCCAGAGCATTTACAGTGTCTCTGTGTCTCTGTAGCTTCTGTATTGCGAGCAGAATCGGAGTATGCCAGACCTAGATGAGAGATAATGGAATTAGCACTAAAATTGTAACGTATGCATGCTATGTAGTTTCGCAGAAAGAGCTCTTTCAAAGGTTGTACTTTGATTGCTAATGGCACAAGATTGTTTATTGACGTTCGTAAGTATAAATACGAAGCGTTATTATAAATGCTGGAATGTCTAAACATATTATAGCAGATTCGTGGTCTAGGTCAGTTAATTAATTAACAAAGTGTAAATAGCTGAAGATTGCTCAACTAATTACACAAGAGCGAAACCATATCTAATTAAGCTTTTAGTTTATGAAAAGTTGAATATGTGCTATATCAAAACAAATCTTAAAAAACTAAGTCACGATATTAATAAATAATTAAGGTAATATAACGTAGGATATTATGCATGCTGAGACGTTACTGACTATCACAGCTTAAACTTTATGGTTTTAATATTGCTATCGGAGAGCTCAAGTGGTTAATAATTTCCAAACTTGGCTAAACATTAATAGTATTCTAATATTACGCCTAATGTCTGATAGCCAATAGTGAGTAATAGGAAGTCTTGATTACTTTTCAGATGAAATTGTCTTGTTAATGTTAACATCGGAGTTAAATTCATCGGACTGCGAGCTGCTGGAATTAGAGTAGCTGTACAGCTATCGCGAAGAGAATACTTATTTAGGACAATAGCATTTGTATTGCTGCTAGTACGTAGGTTTTGATCGAATTCTCCTCGAGAGTTGTAAACGATTCGATAAATAATATCTCGAAAGTATTCCCTGGTTTTCATAAAGGTTTCAAGTTCATTTTAATCTTGTAAATAATGGATTGTATATACAACAGGGTAAGAGCGGCGATTGCACGAATTACAGAAAAATGTTTAGTTTAAACGCAGTAAAACGTCCATCCTGATGCACTGATGAGTCACTAAATACTGCAAAATGAAAATAAGACTTTTGCAACTAAAATGTTCTTTTGGGCAGACACTCAATTATAATTGTTTTGTTTAAAAAGAGATAAGCTACGCCAAAATAATTTATCACAGAATGATGTTAACTGTCGAAATAGCTTTGCATTCAGAAAATCTACATATTGATTGATTGGTGGATAGAGTATTGTGATAATTAATGAAAGTTGTGTATCTCTTTCCTTCTGTTGGCGGGCAAGATTGCGGCTGATAATAAAGTACAATTCATTTATTAAACAGCTGATAGCGAATCAGTTACCGTGTAGAATACATTTCCCACTTCCCACACAGGATGGAATAAATGAAATAAATTATTTGAACGATGTTGATGATACCAAAACAATGTGAGATAAAGCTCAGATTTAATACTTCGCTAATTTGAACTACTTATATAGAATTGGACGATTTCGATATTAGTACTTTTGTCCGATGCCATAACTTAATTATTTTAAAATTGATCAAATCTTCATGGCTTCGATAAGGAATAATGTATTAGGAAATTCAATCAGAACATAGTTGTAGGCAAATAACAATTATATACAAATACTACATATTTATTTTTTAAGAGGAGAATTCGTTGGATCAAATTCATAAATTTCTATTCCCTCTCCATGTAATACCCATCTCCTCATCTCCTAATGTTATGTCATGCTTAACTATACCTCTCTCCTCATATTATAACTGCTTTACTTGTATTACAACAATTACGTTACAAACATCTACTTCACTCCTACTTCCTACGCAAAATACATAAATTATTTATAAATTTCTTATGAAAATGTTTAATTAATTTCAACTTTTACTTCCTCTATTTTGTTTCAGTGATGTGGCTGAGATCCGCCTCCAGTAGAGGTGGGATCATTAGAAGATTAAATAGTCATTTTATGGAAAAATCAATTTGAATAACTTAATACCAGGCTGTTAGTTCGTAGTTGGCTAGATGGGCGTGTCAGTGGTACGAACTGTCCTGGAACGACTTAATTTAGTACGAATCGACCGACAGATAATGATCTTGTATTACTGAGAAACTAAACACATCTGCCTAGCAAGAGCACAGGCATATCATTAGACAAAAGAACCATTGCCTAGCACGGAATGGCATACGTAATAGATGATGAGCCGCCCAGAGTGAAGATATCCTGGTTACCAGCGGCCGGGAATTTGAAGACAGGAGAGGGAGTAGAACTGATGCAACTCGAAGAGAAAGAGGAGAAGCTCTCCCCCACAGCTCTGGCCTTGAAGGACATATTCAATGACATCATTGAAGAAGGACAGAGCTATCCTCAACTAGGATACCATGACGAGGCGCGATTCAAGAGCTACTACCTGAGATATGCCACGTTCGCTCTGAGAATAGTCAGCACTGGACAGGTGATAGGTGGGTTCTACATCAAGCCTAACTACCCAGGAAGATGTTCGCACATTTGCAATGCAGGATTTATCGTTGACAAAGCCTGGAGGAATAAAGGAGCAGCTCGATTCATGGCCGAGAATTACAAACTGCTGGGCCCAGAGCTCGGCTATCGGGCTTCTATGTTCAATCTCGTTTTTGTATCGAATAAAGGATCACTACACCTGTGGGATAGCTTGGGGTTCCAGAGGGTTGGAATGGTGCCACAGGCTGGTAACTTGAAAGGGCTAGGGTACCAGGATGCAGTTCAGTTCTACCTCAGCTTCGTGAAGGAATAGTTCATCCTAGCAACTTAGACACTTAGAGTCATTCAGTTTAATGATTGAACCAATGATTTTATAGATTACTGAATAATTATAATAAACTAATATCAGCAACATTCTAACCACAATAGAAGTGTCCATGGACCCCGAGATGACGTGTCCCTCTAGCGGGGAGGTGATTAGCGATGTGATCGCTCCGATGTGAGATTGCATGATCTTTACAGTCTGGAATGTGCTCTTGTTTAGTACGTGGATGCTCTGGTTGTATGTGCCTAGCAGAGTTCAATCTTAACACATAGAAACGTATGGAGATGCCAGTTTGAACTTTTCTAACAGACTTTGGGCTTAGGTATTTACCAACAAACAGGTGGTCTTCTGTTGCCGTTAGAGAGAAAATAGTCCCCAAATTCTTAGACTCTATCTTGCCCATGAGTTGGAAGGGACTCCTAGGACTCCATCCATGCACTGAGTTATGCGCTCCACTATACAGCAATCCCTACACACAGAGGTACAGCATAGACACGGCAGACAGTCACATCTTACTGGTTTAATAATATTAACCTGCTGCGCATCGAAATGCAATGCGCGAACATTGTGTGGTAGGCCTTCCAGTGTGTGCTCGTGTACAATCCTAAACTTCTCTATCTTCCAAATCTTGATACACTCCAGAGAGGAAGTGAAGAGGTATTCGTCTGCAATGCACATGGCGAATATGCCCCCTTTGTGTGCTTCCTACAATTGATTCATATATTAAAACACATTGGCATCATTTTGCATGAGCAATTATGACTGATAGGATTCGCGTCACCAAGAAACGAACTGGAATGTTAACTAATAATAGAAAGGGGATAATCGAGTGATTTTAGGGAGGAATGCAACCTCAAGGGTGGAGAGGGGAAGCATTTAGATTGGAATTGACGGGAATACAGACGAGAGCTGGCATTTTAGGTTTGGTTGAATAGTTTGATAGGATTCGCGCATATAGGGATATGTAACCTTAATCCTTCATTTAAAGCGATGATGGCGCATGCGCAATATACTTCTTAACATTATTGACTATGAATAAAATCATTTACAACTTGACAACATAATTTAACTTTAGGTATGCAAGCTAGCTGACACGCCTGTTGATGGAGTTACTAGACAAATGATTTTAGATCAAAACAGAGTGATTTTGAAGTGGATTCCCTCCAAATAATTCAAACCACTCACGTCATGGAAACTTGCAATCTTCATTGTAGTTAAATTGATTAGAAATATCGAACAAGATTCGCTGGCTACGATCAGTAATTCGACTTCCTCCGATATCACCATACACGAGATCTAAACGAAAGAACAGAACTGTCTTAGCTCAGCCTCAAATCTTGACAGAAGTTTAGGAATATTATAAATTGTATTATATCGCCGTACTTACCGCGTCCTTAGTGAAACAGGCCTGCATGACGCACTTTAGAGTGGCGACGTCCCATATCCTGATCTCTCCGCTAGAACTCCCGCTCATCAGATGGTTCTGATTGGTCACCAGACAAGTGACAGGCGAATCGTGTCCACTAAACAAATCCCATTCTAACACGTATCACCAGATTTAGTTGAAAATAGTAATTTAGAAAAGTTATCTACCTAAAAGTACCGATGCATGTTAAGCACGGCTTTTCCCAAGGATCCTCGAATTGAGGCTCTGAAGTTTTTATCAAGGTGGCAGTCCTCCCCCGAGAAGGTGGTACCATCAAGCCCTCCACTTTACTCAGTCGTTTCCCCAGTTCATCGAACTTACTACACAAACAATTAGGTAATAATATCAGTACATGTCAATATGGTACTCAGAGTCAGGGAGTAGTTAACCAACGAAATGGGCGGAATGGCATAGAAATAGGAATATAGAGGAATTAACGATATTAGAGGACCAGCAGATGTGTTCTCAGATATAATCGTTTAACCAGAAATCTGGAATAGACCACACTTGTTAGACCGTTGTTCCTGCACTGAAAATCAGGTGTCTAGGACCAGGGTTTATGCCAACAGAACATTCCTTTCGAGCTAGTTGGTTGGCTGGATAGCTGGCAACCTATCCTAATGCAATACAGTAGCTAATTACGTGTTTGCGACTGAGTTAAGCTCCGTACTGTTGCTGAGTCTGTAGCAATCTGTTGAGTTCCTGCTGGAAGGCTACCAGTCGGTCCGTTGTCTCAATCAGTCTCTGTAACTGTCCGCTTTGTCCTGTTTGTCTCTCTTCATTCCTATTTATCTGCTCGTGTAACTGCTTCACCGTATCCAGTGTCTCCCCTTGCTGTGTTTTCATCGACTGGAGCTAAGTAAGTGGAATTTTATCTACAACCAATCCATGCCATGTGGTTACCAATTCAAAAGTGTCTACATTTTCTTATCTGAACTTACCTCAGTTTTAATGTCTGCGAGTTCCTTCGTATCATTCGTCGGCATTGCTTTATCAACAACGCCAGAAAACATCCTAAAGGAAGAATAAATTATGAATATTCACCTTAGAATCGCATTTAAGGCTAGGAATGTCAGTTTCTGTAATGGCCTCGTCAGCAAGAATTGGAATTGGTTAATTATGGCTTTTCAGAGCAAGCAATTTCAGCTGAACCAATTAATAATTCCATAAAAAATCTCCACTCACCCAATGGTCTAGCTCATCTAGCAAGCGACAATAAAATTAGCCATTTTCATTATTTCTTAGTGTGGCATCACAGTTAGTTGGAGATGAGATTGATTATTGGCACAAGTAGGCATACATTGTCAAATACAACTCACTCTTCGAATTGAAGAGACTTATCTAGGATAAACGTTCCTCCCTGATTATCAGGAGAAAGGACGAAAGTTGAATCTTCTATGTTGACATGAGATCCAGGGCGGTAGAGGACGCTAGGCCGAGGCACTTGATCCTGGTCCTCTATAATGTATGTGAGAGACTTGTCCAGTCGGGAACCAGACGAAGTGAGAAGGGCTACCTTTCCGAGGCTGTTGTTGAGGGGAAGGAGACTGGAGGAGATGAGGTGTGGATGCTGTGTGAAATCGTAAATACGGATCTGCTGGCGTTTGATTGAATTCCCATTGCTCATCACCTCCACTTCATCTTCTGACTTCTCAACTGAGCTATCGATGAAATTAGGACTGTAGGACATTCAGCTATGATTCCAGTTCGTAAATAAAATATTTTGTAAAATATTGAAGAATAAATAAAATACGTTACAATTAATATCCTGGAAAGGCGAAAGGCTTTCAAGCAACTTTTTGGTTGATAATCGACCTTTTTTTTAATGATTTGGGTTTAATTTGACTAAGGAGTCCCTTTCCATTGCAATACAATACCATTATTAGATGATATTCACCCAATTAGACACAAATTATTGATATTCTAACTTATTCCTGGTTGATTGTTGAGTTGAATTTTTAGGTTCGTAATTTACTCGATTGCTTTTGCTATTTGCCGATCCGAGCATTTCATTTTATTCTTGTCTAGAGAGAGGAAAGCAAACATTTCGGTCAATGGATTTTGAGTTTTAAATAAAATAGTTATCTCCGAATATACTTGAGCATGGAACCAAGAATTGAATCTGTGAGGTGTAGAGGTACCCTAGCGTGCAATGTGACCACTGAACCAATTGTATAGAAACATATACGACAAACCGACCGAACCCTCATTACTATTAATGCATTTTACTTCTACATGTGATGCTATCATTTGTAGATATTTCATAAACAGTCAAAACCGGTTCTTTCTTACACCGGGTAACTACCGTTTTTTTATTTCTTACCATTTCTTACTATTTATGATGTAGAAAATTAAAAATCTCGATTGATTGCCATCGTTTTTTTCTTAGTATTTGAACCTGTAAAGAAAGAGAAAAACGGTTTCGACTGTACATAGGGGCGAACAAAAGAAATTCACAACTATTTTTCAGACATCAAATGAAAGGAAGATATTCCAAGTCCCTCACAGATATCCACCATGAGCAGTGTATCTCCTCGGACCTTGTGAGGTGTTTCCTGTTCTCTCACTGGTGTAAGTGGATCTTCTGTTGGACCACCCTGCTCTACCTCAACTCTCTCTGGAACGACTTCGTATTCGACGATAGAGAAGCCATCCTCTCCAACTCAGACGTGGTGCATGGAATGCCTCTCAGGAATTTGTTTACGAACGACTTCTGGGGTATTCCAATGTCGCATCCAGAATCTCACAAATCCTACCGACCTCTCACCATCCTGTCGTTTAGAATCCAGCACGACATGCACGGTCTGTCCGCCTTTGCTCTTCACCTCGTCAACACACTCCTGCATTCCATCCTCACACTCGTGTTCACATATCTGAGTTTCCTCCTCACAGACTCGGAATCGGTTGGGCTGGTGGCCGGGTTGCTGTTCGGAGTGCACCCCATCCACACAGAGGCGGTTGCTGGGGTGGTCGGGCGTGCGGAGATCCTGTCCGGTCTCTTCTACCTCGCCGCCTACCTCGCTTACCTCAGATCCAACCGCTTAGAAAGCAACTCTGCCATCGTAGCGTGGCTCTACCTCCTCCTGGCCTTGCTGCTAGTCTTCCTGAGCATGCTCAGTAAGGAACAAGGCATTACCATTTTGGGAGTATTTCTGTTCTCCGAACTTTCGTCAGCATTGATACCGAAACATAGGAATGTCAGACCGAGTTTGAGTCTAGTTAGTTGGTCGAGTATTTTATGCATCGCACTGAGTGGAGTTGTTTTTGTTTACTGGCGAGTGTTCCACATCGGCGGAGGTACACAACCAAAGTTTAAGGACTCCGACAATCCTGCCGCCTTCGCTAACAGCTCGTCCACCCGTTCCCTCACCTACTCCTACCTGGGCGCTCTCAATCTCTGGCTGCTGCTCTGCCCTTACTGGCTCTGCTCGGACTGGTCCATGGGATCGGTCCCACTCGTCCACTCCCTATCCGACACGAGGCTCCTTCCCACCTCAGTGGCTGTGTTGCTGCTATCTGCACTAGCTGTGCGGGCTGCTGTCCAGCTCAGCTCTAACAAGCCTCTGATCACTTCTCTCCTCTTGCTCCTGCTGCCCTACATTCCGGCCTCGAATCTCTTCTTTCCTGTCGGATTCGTGATCGCAGAGAGAGTCCTCTACCTACCTAGCATGGGGTTCCACTTGCTAGTCTCGATTGGGTTCAATCGCCTCGTTTCATACTTCAGTAACAAGAATCTGAAGTTACTCCTTCACATCCCTCTCTTCCTTCTCGTGATGCTGCATTCCACTCAGACCGTTCGGAGGAATAGTGAATGGTACTCAGACGAGACAATGGCACTGTCCGGGATAAAAATAAATCCAAATAATGCCAAGCTATTTCTTTCCGTCGGAAACGATCTCGCACAGAAAGGATTGACAAAGTGCGAAGAGTACTATAGAAAGGCGATCGAGCTGAGAGAGAATTATGAAGCGGCTTGGTCGAACCTCGGTTTCGTCCTCTTCAACATGGACCGATCCCAAGAGGCAGAGCAGTGCTATCGGAAGGCTGTGGGGATTAAGTGGGACCACGTCGATGCTAACACCAACTACGCGCACTTTCTCCGCATCAAAGAGAGGTGGAGAGAAGCAGCCGATAAGTACCAGATTGTACTCAATAGGAGACCCACGCATGCCCATATACGGTATTACCAGGCAATCGTACAGCAGCAGCTAGGAAACTTTTCCGGTGCTGAACGGGAGTTGAGACTTTCTCTACAATTGCAACCCAGTCACATTCCTACGCTCACGTTGCTAGGAGAAATTCTGGTGAACTACACCAGCAGTGGAGATCCTGTGAAACAGTTCAAACGCGTTAAGACGCCCCGGTTAAGAGAAGGGACTGAGTTCATTCGGCGAGCTGTTGAGCTTGAGCCCGCACAGGGGGAGCTTTATTGCGGGATGTTGTTTGAGTTGTTGAGAACTTTAGGAGGTGTTGGGGGAAGAAATGTCCTGCCTGCTGTTTGCAATGCAAGATTCAAATCGAATTTATGATATTTTACGTTTAATTTTTTAATTGCAATCATTTATACGTATTGAATTGTATTATTATTTCTCTCAAGTCCACAGTGACAAAGAATTCTGATAAGAGCCAATTTACGATACAGCTGATGTCCAAATTAACAGTCACACGTGGTATTGTGTCCAGTGGCATTCCTTTGTACTGGGATAGGGATGTCAGTGTCACTAAATCTGTGTGTACCACCATTTTCTTGCCAACGATAGCTACCACCTCTCCATAATCATCGCTCTATATTCGTTCATATGTCAGTAGTACCTCTCTTTTGGGGGTATACATCTATAAATCTAAATACAGTCAACTCCGCTTAATAGGGTCACTTTTGGCAGGACCGGAATAGCTGTCACACATAGAAGCTAATACAAAATATTTTCGGTTAATAGGGTTCTCTAAGCGGAGTCTACTGTGTTAGTTTAACATGACTGGTCTTGGATGACTACTTTACTAACTAAAAATAGCAGCTAAAAATAGCAACTAACTATTGCTCCATTACAATTTCGTACCACTTCATCTGATTATCTCTTGGATACAATATTTAGGGCCGTATCGCGACCTATTTTTAGACTTGATACAACATATCATTGGGATTTAAAGCTGATAATAGCAATTCTAACAGAATGTTCTAAATATAGCTAATATCCACATACATGTAAAGCCAGAGAACATTCACATGAAACTCTCAATTGGTATATATAGAGAAGTTAATTATTTCAATTTATTAATAACCTCGTGACGTTTCCTAAATATACATACGATAGCTTTATGACTGAATCCAATAGAAAGTTCGATCAGGCATTTCTCTTTGAGTTTAGTCGCCCTTGCCAGAACACAATTGAACCGAATCACTATTATTCGATTGACTAATTATTTGAGGTTATTGATTGTAGGCTACCTCGTCATAAATTAATGCAGTATAATACCGTACACTCAATTTTCACTTTACCTCAACTTCCAGCATATTTACTCGTTTTCTTCAGGCATGGACCCGCACTATCCTTGGGGACAGCAGCCCCCCAGACCGCCTAACCTGAACCAACTAGCTTACAACATGGACGGCCTCAATCTGAACGCACAGCCGTTTGTTCCGACGGAGTACCCGATGGGAGGCGGCGGTTTCCCTCAAATGCAGCAGATTTGGGGGCAGCACGGCGGAATGCCGCAGTACCCGTACAGCGGGTACTACGGACACCCGAACCCGCACGACCAATTCCAAGCCGCAGGAGGCCAGGAGCGAATCCCTCCTGGGTATCAGGCCCATTTTCAACCCCCTCCCCCCTCACACCAGCAGCATCAGCCCCACCAGCCCCCTGCGGTCATGGAGAGCAACCACGTGCCACCTCACAGCCACAGCCACCCCAACCATCTGGAGGCCCCCGCTGACAATGCTGGCAGTAAGGCTGCGTGCGACAATATTCCTTATTCATGGGAGATGGCAGAGGAGCCAGATCCACCACGGACACACGTGGACGCCGATGAGCAGCCACCTCAAGAAGAGGTCCCCCTCCCCCGCACCCAGCCCAGCAAGCCCGTCCCGCCACCGACGCTCCCCTCCACTGGCGAGGCCAGCTCCGCACACGCAGAGGTCAAGCCGAAGAAAGTGAGGAAAGACCGCGATGAAGAACCGCGGCACAAACCGCACAGCAAACAGACCACCGGCGCCGCTAAATACCCCAAAGTGAAGCCCAGCACCAAGCCGGAGGGGGTCGACTTCAAGGAGTCCGTCAACATCATCTTCATCGGCCACGTTGACGCGGGCAAATCCACCATCGGCGGGCATGTGATGTTCCTGATGGGAATGGTGGACAAGCGGACGCTGGAGAAGTACGAGAAAGAAGCGAAGGAGATAAACCGCGAGTCCTGGTACCTCTCCTGGGCCCTGGACACGGACCAGAATGAGAGGGACAAGGGGAAGACCGTGGAAGTGGGGCGGGCGGGGTTCGAGACGGAGAAGAAGCGCTTCACGATCCTGGACGCCCCCGGGCACGCGGGGTTCGTGCCGAACATGATCACGGGGACCGCCCAGGCGGACGTGGCCATCCTGGTGATCTCCGCCAGGAGGGGCGAGTTCGAGACTGGCTTTGAGAAGAAGGGGCAGACCCGGGAGCACGCCATCCTCGTGAAGACAGCCGGCATCCGACACATCGTGGTGCTGGTGAACAAGATGGACGACCAGACTGTGAAATGGGACAGGGACAGGTTCGACGAGATCCAATCCAAGCTAACTCCCTTCCTCAAGAAGGTCGGATTCAGTCCCAAGTCAGACATCATCTACATCCCAGTGTCAGGTCTGAGCGGGGCCAACCTGCTGAAGAACACCGGCGAGTGCTCCTTCTACTCCGGCCCCGGGTTCATCGAGTACCTGGACTCTCTGCCCCCTGTGGCCCGCCTGTTCGAGGGGCCTTTCCGTCTGCCCGTGATGGACAAGATGAAGGACATGGGGACGATGGTGCTGGGCAAGATCGAGTCCGGCTGCCTGACGCCGGGCCAGCAGCTGGTGATGATGCCGAACAAGACCGTGGTGGAGCTGCTGCACATAATTCTCGAGAACGACGAGGTGGTGAGTAGGGCCGAGTGCGGGGACAATGTGCGCCTGAGGCTCAAGGGGATCGAGGAGGAGGAGATTCTTCCCGGGTTCGTCCTCTGCGAGCCCGCCAGTCTCTGCATGACGACTTCTCTCTTCGACGTGCAGATCGTGATCCTGGACTACCGCAGCATCATCTCCGCTGGCTACAACGCTGTGATGCATGTGCACACGTGTGTGGAGGAAGTCCAGGTCATGGAGCTATTCGCGATGGTGGACAAGAAGACCGGCGACAGGAGTAAGAGGAAACCGAGATTCGTGCGGACAGACGATGTTGTGATTTGTCGCCTGCAGTCCAGCGGTCCCATCTGCATCGAGAACTTCAAGGATTTCCCTCAAATGGGCCGATTCACTCTGAGAGACGAAGGGAAAACCGTCGCGATTGGGAAGATTCTGAGAATACCGCAAGGGGAAAAATGATGCTACGCAACTTGAGGTGACGAAGTTCGCCTTTCCGCTTGCCGTGAACTGGTTTAGCTCAATTTCATAGTTTAATTTATCTGTTGTATCAATGGTACAAGCTGCAGTGGTGTGACTGTACTGGGCTGTCCAGCCAATTTGTGATCATTCTAGCATAACAACGTAGTTCTAGGTATTCTGATGAAAACATTCTACTCTGTGGTATATACTCATTCCTCCTGTCACGTTATAGCATAATTATTTATTGCAATGGGGAACCGTTTGAGCGGTATATGAGGCTCTCTTCGGGACAAGGCCTAATAACTGTCAACTGTAGGATGCCGGTCATTTTAACACAAATATTTTCAAGGTTTGCTAAGGGGGTGATTGGCGTATGTATTTTAAAGGCTCAATGCACTTCAGATGTAGTCTAGTACCATATGAGTCCGAATAACGGCCCCCGCTTATTAATGTAAAGATTTTCTTACAACCCCCCCCCGTTTGTTAATTTCATGAATCGACTCTGAAAATATTATCTAAGACAGTTTTTTATTAGATGAATGGGATCAATTATCTTCCAACTGAATTCTATTAAATATTCTATTCTAAATCGAGATAATCTTATACGTATTCCTGTGTGATGCATTAATTTATTTCTGTCCAAACCCCTCCAGTAATATAACCAAGAGCATAATTATGCATGAATCTACAACTCGTCTGTTTGTTATTCATGGTTCGTAACAAAGATAGGTATTATTAAAATTGATCTGTATAGTGTATTTGAAAAACAAACACTTTCTATTGATTCCAAAAGTTAAAATTTATGAAGTTCAGTGTCAGTCATTTCGATGCGGACCCTGCGAATCGATTTTTTATCCTATCTTTTGGAGATAATTTATTTCGAAATTATTGCATTTACTGAAGATGCATAGCAACATCTACAAACGTGACAAGGATGAAAAGGTTGTCACTTATTTCCCTAGCTCCGATGAAAAATCAGGCGCCAGTTACATAAGCGAGAAGTCAGCGAGTCCAGCTGACTCCGATAAAGCGAGCAGCAATAAAGTAGAACCGAAGCGCTTCTACTCTCGCGATAAGCGCGACAAAGGAGTGGACCACATGTACTACCCACCCTGCCACATGCTGACGGACGCTAAGCAGAAGCAGGAGAGCTACGCTCACTCTCAGCAGCTCTACCAGCGGAAGGACCGAGTTGTAGGGACTGCTGTCCCACACGGGAGGATGTACCCTGTGACGGTGGAGACAGAAATAGAAACCGCACTGCCCCCCCAAGAACAGAGCGTCCCCCCTCCTGACTACGACTCACTCCCTCCCCCCTATACCCCGCAGTGACAGGCACACTTGTTGTTTAATATTTTCAAACCGTTTCTTTCAGGACATAAGATGTATAATATATCAACATAATAGTATGCATAGTTACGTTCAGATCTGACACTTTTGAGGATTCAAATGTTCGGATGATTTAGGCGTTTCTGATGGAGCATCGCCACAGGCCAGGACCTCTCAAGCAGCAGAACAAACCGCACAAGAAGTCCCGCCTCACGAAAGGGGACAGCACAAAAACGCCCGGGCTCTCCTCCACCCGGGGGGCTGTCTCCCTGGGACGGAAGGAGCGACGGAACCGAGCCAATCAGATTCGAAAGAACAAACGCGAGCTGATCGTTTTGGAGAAGCGGGCACACGGTCTGTCCGGCTCCCCGCCCCACCTGCTCCTCCTGGTCCCGATGGCAGGGGACATCCAGCTGGAGGAGGTGTGCCGCTTGCTACAGGGACAGGAGGCCGCTACTTTCTACTGCGCAGGTGTGAAACAGAGGTTCACCGTGAGCTCCGCCCCCTACGGACAGCTCTACCCCCTGCTGGACCTCGCCAAGGCGTGCGACTCCCTCCTCTTCATCTTCTCCGTGTCTGAGCCAATCAGCGAGTGGGCTGGGCAGGTGTTGAGTGTCCTCATGGCGCAGGGACTGCCCACGCCCTGCCACGTGGTGCGCGGGCTGGACACCGTGCCACCTAAGGACAGGAGTCAGACCCGTAACGCTGTCAGCGCAGTGGTGCACAACCTCCTGCCCGTCGACTCGAAGCTGTTCCCTCTGGACTCCCGGTCCGATGCGGACTGTCTCCTCCGCGTACTCTCGCAGCAGAAGCGGCGGTCTCTCGCCTACCGAGACAACCGCAGTCAGCTGTACGGCGAGCTCAGCGGGTATGACGTCACCACGCACTCGCTCTCTGTGCGTGGCTATCTCCGAGGAAAACCGCTGTCCCCCAACCAGCTCCTCCACCTCCCAGGGGCCGGCGACTTCCAGATCTCTCTCATCGAGACCAGTCCGGACCCCTGTCCCTTCGGGGGAAACTCTCGCGGAGGAGGGATGGAGTCGGAAGGAGAGAGTGTCCGCTTGGTCCCGGACCCCGAGCTCCAGGCGTCGCTGGACCCAGAGGCGCAGGTGGACCCGATGGAGGGGGAGCAGACCTGGCCAACCGGGGAGGAACTGAAGTCGATTCTGAAACCGGAGAAGAGCTACCAATCCTCCTGGATCCCCGAGGCCGGGGGGTCCGGATCTGAGGGGGAGTCAGAGGGGGCGAGGGGGGGAGGGGAGGACAGCGGGTCGGAGGACCATCTGTCCCTCGGCAGCGAGGCGGAGTCCGACTCCGGGATGACGGACACCTGGACCATGGACACGACGGACTACGATCGGACGTGTGACCCTAGCGCGGAGCGGGAGCAGCTGGAGAAGATGCGCGCGCAGAGAGAGGAGGCGATGTTTCCGGACGAGGTGGACACCCCCGTCGACACCCCGGCCCGCGTCCGGTTCCAAAAGTACCGCGGCCTCCAAAGTTTCCGGAGCTCCCCTTGGGACCGCTCAGAGAACCTGCCCCCTGAGTACGGCCGCATTTTCAAGTTCCAGAACTTCAGAGCCACTCAGAAGCGCGTGTTGGGCCGCACAGCCGAGGGCCAGGAGGCAGCAGCTGGTCTCTACGTCACGGTGCACCTCAGAGACTTCCCAGCTGATCTGGTGCCGCTCCTTCCCCCGTCCCTGGTCCTGTTCTCCCTGCTGCAGTTCGAGCAGAAGATGTCCCTGATGCACTTCGCCGTGAAGAGAGCCTCTTGCGAGGAAGTGGTCCAGTCGAAGGACCGCTTGCTCCTGCAGGTCGGATGTCGCCGGTACTCCGCCAATCCGATCTACTCGCAGCACTGCCCCGGAGACAAGCACAAGTTCGAGCGGTTCTTCCGAGGGGGCGGGACCTACGTCGCATCTGTGTACGCTCCCATCACGTTCCCGTCCTGCCCCGTCCTCTTGTTCACTCCCCCCTCCCAGGCGTCCCCCCCACACCTCGTGGCGACCGGGACAGTGCTGGCCGCGGGTCCGGACAGAATCACCTGCAAGCGGATCATCCTGAGCGGACACCCGCTCAGGATCCACCGGCGTTCCGCCGTGGTGCGCTACATGTTCTTCGGCCGCGAGGACATCGATTGGTTCCGGCCGGTGCAACTGCGCACTAAACAGGGCCGAGTTGGGAACATTAAAGAAGCTCTCGGGACACACGGACACATGAAATGCACATTTGACAAACAGCTGAAGGCGCAGGACACGGTTCTGATGCACCTCTACAAGAGGGTCTATCCCAAGTGGAGCTACTCCCCCCTGCTACTTGACACCTCCGTTAAAGAGGACCGAATGGAGATGGAGAGAGAGAAATGAGATACTGGATTCTTCGTAAGTTGTATTTGATAGAAATTGGTAGAAGTTTTGATACTAGGGTAATTTGAATTCCATTTTAGAGCGATATTGTGAATCTAAAAACTGTTTAATTACCGGCACTAAATAACATAAATTTCAGTCGACTTAAGAGAGATATGGATATTCTAGGAATACTAAGTAGTCTTCCTTAGTGCAAATACGGATAACACGTAACTCCTTATATGACAGCACTTTTAAAATATCCTGTATGCATGAGATAGTTCTCTGCCTCACTAACTGTCAAGTGAAATGTGAAACTATTCCTCGACTTAACTCATCTAACCCAGTTTTGAAATATTTGTAGTGTTAACTATGAACTGAATCCTCACATTATTCATTATTGCATACTCCCTACATATAATTCATTAGACTTACTACATAGTTAAAAATGTATTTATATAAACAATTTATAATAGAGCAGGACGTAATTGTCCGTACATTTTACATAATATGAAGTCACCACCAGCTATATAAAGCAGCACATGCATTTCCAGAAACTCCCATGATCATCTTGGTCCATCTCCAACGGTTCAAGAGTCTGTTCTCCCGTGTGGCGTTTTCCTCCGGGGTAGCCTTTCATTAACAGATATATCGTGTACTCTACCTGCTTTGCCGGTAAACAGCTCTTTACTTCTTTCTTGTCTATCATCTCCGTTTCCTTCTTTCCAATGACAATTTCCAATCTCTGTGTCTTAAAATCTATAGCCCTCTTCTCCTCTATCAGCATCTTCAGCTGAAGCACGGTGGTCGCTTTGTCAATTGTGATGTCGAAATAATCTCCGTTTAAGCAAGTTATTCTGACTTCCATGCCTGCCCTCACATTAGACAATAGGTATAGTGTGTGTCCATGTTTGATTGCGATATTTTCCAGTTTCTCTTCACTGAGTAACATCCTTTCTTTCACCATTAATTGCTGACAAGGGACTGGCAGTCCTTCTTCCTTGGCGATTTCATTTTGGAGATCACTGACCGTAGCATCCTGGTGTGTCTCGATTGTCAGACTCCTACCTGTTAATGTGGAAACTTCGAAATCCATTTTGTTCGTGAGAATATTCTGTAGTTTAGATAGAGCTGAGATTTTTAAAATCTCGATTTTACGTCCTATTTATTGTGATGGATCTGTTCCAAGGCAATTCAATGCTCTACTATAGTAATTGTGACTTCCTACTTACTAGTCATTACTCACATTATACATTGATATTAAATGTATTTTGCTATATGAAGTAATTTAGTAGTACATTGATATATTAAGTAATGGGCTATTAGACTTGATGTGATGATAAACTTTTTGACGTTGTTTCAATATAATTTAACTGTTGTATAGAGTTACTGAGGTGTGTAGCACACGCCTGAGGGTAGGATCTAGCCTTTGGAAGAATAATGCGATGGGAGGGAGTAGGCGCGACCCTACAAAATCTAGAGTCCGATTTCAAGCAAAATTTCGCGTGTAGGATCCGGTCCCTGTAAAGTGTGAGTCTGCACTTGCTATTTTTTCGGTTAATATATGCTGAATATTCTAGTATTGGCTGATGTGAGTCTAGAGTTAGTTATTTTCACTTATTAAACTCTTGTTCGTATCTCTTACTATCAAGTCACATAATCCTATTAATAGTACATTTGTAACAAAAAGGTTTAGAGCACTTGTAATACAAACATCTTATGATAGAGTAGTATGCATATGTCCATATACTTCTACATTGTATGACGTCATCGCCACCTCCTATAGGATATTACATTTCCCTTTCGGGGGCCGGTTCATCCTATCACTTCTCATTAGTAGAGATATGGAGTACTCTCCCGGTCTACAAACACCGTCAGGGAAGTAACTCATTACTTCTTTCCTGTTTATCATTTCCCACTCTTTTTTTCCAATGTTAATTATCAATCTCAGCGTGTTAGCATCTATAGCCCTCTTCTCCTCTATCAGCATCTTCAACTGATGCACTGTGTCCGTCTTGCCAACCAGGACGCAGAATTTATCTCCGTTTATTAAAGTTATTTCGACTTCCGTGCCAGCCCTCACATTAGACAATAGGTATAGTTTGTGTCCATGCTTAATTGCGATATTTTCCAGTTTCTCTTCACTGAGTAACATCCTTTCTTTCACCATTAATTGCTGACAAGGGACTGGCAGTCCTTCTTCCTTGGCGATTTCATTTTGGAGATCACTGACCGTAGCATCCTGGTGTGTCTCGATTGTCAGACTCCTTCCTGTTAATGTGGAAACTGAAAAATCCATTTTGTTCGTGAGAATATTCTGTAGTTTAGATAGAACTCAAAGTCCTATTTAATGGTATGGATCTGTTCCAAGGTAATTCAATGCTCTGCTATATAATAGTAGTCATTCTGACTACCTACTCGTCATTAGTAATACATTTATTTTGATATATGAAGTAATTAGTATTACATTGACATATGAAGTAAAAGTCCTGGACTATTAGACTCTGAACTTGATGCAATGTGATGAAGACGTTGTTTTCGACAGAATTTAACTGTTGGATCGAGTTACCAAGGTGTGTAAGAGTGTATCTTGTGATTGATGAAGTATATTGTAGACATTGAATGAATACGAATTAGTGATGTGTGCTATCCAATATTTCAATTCGGATTAGATATCCAAGGGAGATGTTCACTACGGATGTTAGTTGTTGTCTGTGCACGCCTGAGGGTAGTATATAGCCTTAGGAAGAATAATGTGATGGGAGGGAGTAGGTGCGATCCCACAAAATCGAGAGTCGATTCCAAGCAAAATTTCGAGTTTAGGATCCGATCCCTGTAAAGTGTGAGTCTGCACTTGCTATTTTTTCGGTTAATTTATGCTGAATATTCTAGTATTGGCTGATGTGAGTCTAGAGATAGTTATTTTCACTTATTAAACTCTTGTTCGTATCTCTTACTATCAAGTCACATAATCCTATTAATAGTACATTTGTAACAAAAAGGTTTAGAACACTTGTAAATACAAACATCTTATGATAGAGTAGTATCATATATCCATATAGCTCTACATTGTATGACGTCATCGCCACCTCCTATAGGATACTACAACAGCATTTCTTTTCCGCTTTAGAGTTCATCCTATCGCTTTGCTCAATCTCAATCGGTTCAAGATCAACTTCTCTCGAATTCCGAGTTCCTCTCATTGAGCCTTTCAATAGTAGGGCTATCGAGTACTCTTCGTGGTTACGAATAGTATTATCTGGGAAATAGCTCACTACTTCTTTCCTGTCAAACATCTCCGTTTCAACCCTTCTAATGCTAATTACCAATCTCTGCATGTTAGCATCTATAGCCCTCTTCTCCTGTATCAGCATCTTCAGCTGGGACACTGTGGTCGTATCGTCAATCAAGATTTTAAACTTATGTCCTTCCATGGAAGTTATTTCTACTTCCATGCCAGCTCTCACATTAGACAATAGGTATAGTGTGTGTCCGTGTTTCATTGCGATATTTTCCAGTTTCTCTTCACTGAGTAACATCCTTTCTTTCACCATTAATTGCTGACAAGGGACTGGCAGTCCTTCCTTGGCGATTTCATTTTGGAGATCACTGACCGTAGCATCCTGGTGTGTCTCGATTGTCAGACTCCTTCCTGTTAATGTGGAAACTTCGAAATTCATTTTGCTTGTGATGATTCTGTAGTTTATTCGATATAGCTCAGATACTTAACATCTCAACTCTACCTCCTATTTATTGGGATGGATCTGTTCCAAGGTAATTCGATGCTCTCTTCCATAATAGTCCTTCTCACTTCTAATCATGAGTCATTACGTTAATATAGAATTTATTTTAATATAGTCTGAGATAATACGTAATGGGGTTTGACTCTGAACTTGATACAAATATGAAAATTTTGATGACGTTTTTAATATAATTTAATTGTTGGATTGAGTTGCTGAGGTTGTAGTGTAAATGTTGACTGATGAAATATACTTTTAGTTATGATTATTAGTATTTTATCTAAGGTGTAAAATCACTTGAATAGATGCAGATATCAAACAATATCTAATTACTTCACGTGCTGATACGAGTAGAATGTTACTACGTATATATAATATTTTAATTCGATACTAGATATCCAAGAGGGAGACTACGGATGCTAAGGAGTGACACCATTTTCGCTCCTTCTTTCGGGACTATTTAAGTGAGGCTACTTTCCAAATGGATTATATCTAAATAATGACTTGACTTAGATATGCGAGAGATATTTTTATCTAAGTGGAATCGTTTCTGTTCTAGTTCCTATCGATTTAATTTCGTTATATCTGGCATGCTATGCGGAGTTGCCAGAAATTATTTAGTTTATAGAATTTTGAGTTTTGAGTTCATCTCTTATGGGGAGATGTCCTTACAGCATGAACTGTGTATCAAACGCCTCCGTTGTGCGATCCTGCGAAATCTATCCACCTTTTTTTCAGATTCAACGGCTAATATAATATATGCTATTCCACTACATATGCAGAATCCGGTTGCTATGAAGCTAAAACACAAAAATTTCACGATTCATTAACGGATGAATTCGATTTGAGGTAAATCTACGAATAAGGGCATCTTCCTAGTGCTCTCGAATTCATCAGATATTTGACAAGCATTCATGCGAATGAACAGATATTATGTTAGAGTAGTGCGTACATGTCTACATTATACACTCTATGACGTCATCACCGCTTGTTAGAGTATACTACAGTGGCATAAAATACATAGTCTCGAGTACAGGCTGGAACGGTAAAGTTCGGGCTCAACCTCCATCGGTTCAATATTTGGTCCATCCGAATGGCGTGTTCCTATCAGGCCTTTCATCAGTAGAGATATCGTGTACTCTTCAAGACAATTATCTGGGAGATAGCTCATTACTTTTTCCTTTTCTATCATTTCCGTTTCCTTCTTTCCAATAATGCTTATTACCAATCTCTGTGTGTCAACATCTATAGCCCTCTTCCCCTGTATCTCCATCTTCAGCTGACGCACTGTGGTCTTATTGTCAATCAGGATGTAGAAATAATCTCCGTTTATGCAAGTTATTCTGACTTCCGTGCCTGCCCTCACATTAGACAATAGGTACAGTGTGTGTCCATGCTTAATTGCGATATTTTCCAGTTTCTCTCCACTGAGTAACATCCTTTCTTTCACCATTAATTGCTGACAAGGGACTGGCAGTCCTCCTTCCTTGGCGATTTCATTTTGGAGATCACTGACCGTAGCATCCTGGTGTGTCTCGATTGTCAGACTCCTTCCTGTTAATGTGGAAACTTCGAAATTCATTTGTTCGTGAGAATATTCTGTAGTTTAGATAGAGCTCAAAGTCCTATTTAATGGTATGGATCTGTTCCAAGGTAATTCAATGCTCTGCTATTATAGTAGTAATTTTGACTACCTACTCGTCATTAGAAATAAATTTATTTTGATATATGAAGTGATGCTATTATACTCTGAACTTGATGCAATAATGATTTTAATGTATCTGTTGATTGATGGAATATATTGATACTTTTAGAAAGTCTATTTGTTTATCTCTATCTGATTATTAGTAATGCATCTAACCTGTAAATACTTGAATAGCAGATGTAGACCTCGAACGAAGATGTATGGATAATTCGATATTGATATCCGAGAGGAGATGTTAGTTTACAACCGTTTAAAGAAGTTTATTGTGCTTTCTATACACTCGTGTCATTCTTTAGAAAAGATAATATGATGGATAGAGCCTTCCTTAGGGACTGTGGAACGACCCAAATTCTATTATGAAGATTGTCACTATCTAATAATAATAATGAAATGTATTTTAGTCCGGTTGTATGTAGCATTACTAGCTAATGTAGTCGATTTAACTCAGTTTAATCGCTGTACCTCATTCTAGTTATAGCGGGACATTTGACAAATCAATGTGGTCATACAATTTGTACACGTTGGAGTTTCGATATTTCTATTTAAGAATAATGGTTTAATGTCTAAAAGTAAATAAATTCATTATGTTATATCCTTGCCTGAAGATAGTTAATACAAATAACTTTAACTAAAATTCTTGAAAATCGTATTTCTTTAGCTTTTTGAAAATTTGAATTTTGAGTGCCTCTCTTCTAGAGATGCCCTTATAGCATGGACGGTGTACACCTCCGTGTGTGCGATCTTGCAAAATCTAACAATCCGAAATCTATCAAATTTCGCGTGTAGGATCGCTCATCTGTATCTGCTATTTTCCAGATCTCAACGCTAATATGAGAATCCAGTGCCTGTAAAGCTAAAATGTGAATATTTCATTAACAAATGATTTGGACAAGTTTCAATTGCATTATCAGTTTGAAATGAATTTGAAGTAAATTTAGAATTGACAAGCGTAGTACACCATCCATCCCATAAGGGCATCTTCCTACGAGAGTTCGCCAGTAAGCGCGCTCGTACACCTGTATATACTATCATAGCATTATGTGCTATTGTAAATACGTATTTTAAATATTTGTGATAAGCTGTGAAACCCTCGCATTCAAGTGAGATCTCAGTCCAAGGCTAGATAGCGTCCGGTACTACCAACCACTGATATGTTCAACTACAGAACTAACCCACATGGAGTTCGCCCCATCGGGGGCAGCTATTTCAGGACCCCTCCAGGCCAAAGATCTCAACGCCAGAGCTATAACAGACCGATCCCTTCTTCGAACAAACCGATGTCCAGCAAACCAATGGGAAGCAGACCAGTCCAGACGAGCCCGCGTACGGCGATCAAACAGGGAGAAAAGTTCCAAGATAAGTCGTCGAGGCCTGCCGTAGAGCAGGTGTCTTCTACCGTCGATAAAAGGGAAGAGAAAGGGCCGTCTTCCCCCACCGTAGTCCAGCAGACCTCGAAGCAGTCCACAGTGAATCAAGAAACCACTGAGCCCGCTGGTCCCATCACACCATCCTCTTCTAACCCACCTGAGTCCAAGGCTGAGAAGGCTCCCCAGCCCGAAGCTGCTCCGAGCAAAGATAACAAAAGCGCCAATGTTAAAGAGGACGAAATGTCTTGGAGTCCTCCCCCACCTGAGCCTCCCCAAAAGCCACTCTCCTTTCCTCTGACAGGTGTTGATGACTCTTCACAAAGAAATGATAACTCAAACAAAGTTCCTTTCGGTGCTGCACTCACTAACAAAGGCCCCTCCTTCTCCGGGAGAAATGAGAATGAGAGTAAGGAAGAAACTGCTCTCACCAACCCGAATGACCCTCCCTTTCAGAGCCAAGTGATGAAAGGGCAAGGGCACCAGTACAAGAAGTCAACACAGTACAGATATGACAGACAGCAACAACCTCCACAACAACAACAACAAACTCCACCACAGCAAACACCTCCTCCAACCAAGAGTGAACCCGTCCACAATGAATCACTCAACACGGAGCGAACACAGCCACAAAACGCTCAACCACAATCTGACAATACTCCGTTCGGTAGGAGGAAATCTGGAGGACCCCCTGGGGGTGGCAGATGGGGCAAGACAGATAGGCCCCCTAGGCGCTCAGAGCCGCACCCCTCCCCGATGGAAACTGAGTATGAAATGGCGCCAAATGTTGATCGATCTATACTCAATGCAGAGCCGAAGGAACATGTAAAAAAGTTTACGAATCGCTCTCGGTTGTTCATTGGTGGAATCCTGAATGCGGACGAGAAACTTCTGAAAGATATGTTTATCAAGTTCGGAGAGATTTCAGAGCTCTGGCTCAACAAGGAGAAAGGATTTGGTTTCGTCAAAATGGGCACAAGAGCGAACTGCCAGAGAGCTATCGACCACTACAACGGACAGGAACGGATGAATACTATGGTGCGCGTCCGTTTCGCCGCGAAGAACAGCTCTGTGAAAGTTACCAACCTCACCCATGCTGTGACCAACGAACTCCTAGAAGAGGCGTTTAAGATATTTGGAGACGTGGAGCATGCAGTAGTAGCTTGTGATGAACGCGGGAAGTCTATTGGATGGGGCATAGTAGACTTTGCAATGAAAAAGTCTGCGACTATTGCTATCGCCAGGTGTAAGGAAGGACTATTCATGCTCTGCAAGAGTCCCATCCCCGTAATGGTAACTGAGTTGAAGGAAGAAGATTTGGAGGAGGGAGTAGTTGAGAAAACGATGCACAAGAACGTTCTGTACCAGAGAGAAAGAGAGGATAAGCCGAGATTCGCAATGCCTGGCTCGACGGATTATCAGATTGCAATGAAATGGAAGTTATTTCTTGAGAACGCGCGGTCCGAACGAGAAATGTTAGAAGAGAGATTGAAAGCGGAAAAAAATCAACTCGAAAATGAAACTGAAAACGAATTGATACGCTTTCTTGAAGAACAAGACCATATACGGCATCAAGAGATGTTGAGAAGGCAGGAGGAGCAGCGGCGAGTAGAAGATAGTCGGAAACAGGATTACTTGCGCCAGCAGGAAATGATTAAGCAAGAGAACAGACGGAGAAACCAGAGCACGCGACTGCAAGAAGAACTCAAGAGGCGAGAAGAATCGTTGCGAAGAGAAGGCGAGATGATGCCCCCTAGGGAAGACAGAGCATACGACCGTCCATATGGTCAGTCAGAAGTGTCATTTGGTTATAGCCAAGACTACGAACACGGATGCAGCAGTGAGAAGAATAGCGACTGGCAAGGATCAAGGAAGGATTGGGGCAATGAGTCCGCTCAAGGCTTTGGAGCCGGGTCTGGCTATCCTGCGCAAGGAAGGACTACTCAATCTGGATACGAAGACTACCCCGGCTACTCCACCCAATCCCAGCACGGAGACGCATTTAACAAGGACAAGGGGATCAGTTCCCAGTCACAGTACGGATCTGGGGATCAGTTTAGAAACGAATCCCGCCACTCCGGAGGGGGCTACGGGGGCTACTCGAGCGTCACTGGAGCCACGGGTGCAGAATCGTACCGAGACTACGGGAGTGCTGCCCACTCATCTGCTGGCTATCAGTCTGACAGTGGGTATGGTGCTGGATACGGACTAACCACCTCTCAAGCACTCCAGAACTCAGCTGATCGCTCCTGGACCTCCCAGCGACAAGACCAAGGCTATGACGGGATGTTCTCCGGGGGGATGGAGTCTGCTGGAGCTGGGGGTGGATACGACAGGAGGAGGCCACACACTGACGACTGGCAAGCTGAAAGAATCGACTATTACGCTGGTCTTGACAAGCGTAGAAAGCTATAACCAGAAAACTTAATTAAGCTTACTGTTAGAGATTACTTTTGATCTTTAGTCCCTCTCATTGTTAGTAAGTTAGTGCTCACAGATGTCCTTGGTGCTTAAGCTGAGTTTGATAATAAAGGCTGTCACCTCACTGTACAAAGCCTGTCGTAAAGTCTTACTAGACCTAATTAATATGAGTAATGTGTTTGTTTCCTAATTTTCATGTTCTACGACTGCTTACATTATTCTATGATCATTCTACTACTTTATATTTTATTCTCCTTGTTGCACTCATGTTACACGTGTAATTACATTTGTAATTACAACTGTTAACATGGGATTTTAGAGGTGTAGATTTCAAATATCATATTTTCGAATAAATATGATAACAAATTCGTTTACTTTTGTTTACAATAGATACATAGAGTAAACAAATTTCCCAAATAGGTTAGAGCAGGGCTTCCCAAATGGTGATGCGCGGGACCTTTCCATGTGGCGGGTAGAGACTATTTATTGAAAATTTCAATTACCTATAATCAGTAGCGGCTCCACAGGGGGCATTTCCCTCACAAATATAGTTATAAAGATTAACTAGATGGTTAGAATAGCTGTAGGTCAATATTTCAGGATCTAAGATTTGTTTTTTATGTGGAAAGCCCCCAGACCATCTTATTGGCTCGATTCGCTCGTTCAGGACTCCCCAAATCCAAAATCCTGTAGATTTCGAATTATTTTTATCATGACCCTGATTTTTCTTCTCCAGTCCTGAATTCATGATTCACAGTAGCTACATATATGACGTTTTTAGTAGAGAATTAGAAAATAATCAACCGTTTCTTTGATTTCCCCCAGACGCTCGCAGGGCGACTCTGCGAACACGCAGTGTCCGCAAGCAAGCGAAGTGCGCTTGTATATAATAAAACAAATCATATAGGTATGTTGATTGACTTTAACAGGAACAGAATAATCATTGCACGTAAATTTCAGTCATTAGGATTCCTCTTTGGAATAAGATCCTAGTCCTGATCCAAATACGCCGAGTCACTGTAGATTTTCAGTTTGTATTAACTGTTTTAGTTTTTTAGTTATTAAATTTGAAATTTGTATAAAAGCAGGGATTGGCCTTTTCAACCCACGGATGTAGTGGAGAGCTTCTGTCCTTAATTTTGTATATTTCGCTGAATTGTCAAATATAAATGAAAGTTCCTGAGAGAACTACATCCCAGATATATTCGTCCTGCGAGCGGCTGTTAACGACCCTTTATAGTCCGGATTAAAACCAAGATGGAATGGCATTAACTTCTTTTACGCTACCCCGTCTAAATTTTTGTTCGTTCTGACGATATCTGGTGGCTTATTAATTCTTCTTTGTTGAATGAGTTAGTAGACAAATATAATTCTATACTGAGTAGATCATTTTCAATGTATCTGATTTTTCAAGGGGTAGACTGAACTTTCTTATTAATTAATAATATACACCAGATTTCAACTAATATGTTTGAGTAACTTTGTAATTCAACTAATTTGTTTGAGTAACTTTTAAGAGAATGATTGAGAACAGAGTACGCTAGTGATGGAGACCGTTTTATCTCGAATTCAGCAGATATTTTTTTCGAACAATTTATATTTTGTCACAATTTATCTCTAATTCGGAGGAAGAGGAATTTTCTCCTTTTTAGATTTTGCCACCAAATCTTTGATGCCACAAAAACTAAACATAAATTGTAAGATTGGATTTCGGTTTATTTTTATGCATAACCGACTGTATGTAGTGATACAGTAACTCCATTGTATCTTAATGCAAGTGTGGAGAATTGAACTGCTACTATTTGTGGGTTATTCCATTTGCAAAATACTGACACTTCTGAGTTCTGAGACAATTTAAACATTCGCCAGTTTTTCAATCAATTCGAGCAACCACCCTTTCACTCCAGATATTTTCCAACGATATTTAAATTTGAATAGCTATTACTGTAAGAATCTTCATATCTTGCTTTCAGAACAAACTAACGAACGAGTAGTAATATATTATTAATGATAAAATGGTGTCCGCTGTACCAAATCAATATTTAAGTTCTACGGAAAAAATGCAATGTGCTAATCTCTATTGTGGACTCCCATTAGATGAGTAAATAGAATTAGAGATAACTCCTGAGTCCAGATACTTTCTGTGAATTCGTGGTTAGTGGAGACTAGTCAGAAGATCAGGGTAAGCGAATAACTGCAGTGAATAAGAGAGAATAGATAGTTATAGGCCCACATAAAATTGTTCAGAGAATATCTACTCTCCCATCAGACTCTTGAAGAGAGGAGATGATGGTAGCTGATGACAGAGCGTCTGATTAATGGTTCTTCCTCTCTCTCTGACTTTGAACTCTACAGACCCCTTCATTGTTTTGTAGAATGTGCGAGCTTGTTTCGTCCAAAAGAAACAAAATAAATAAATTGGATTATAGGTTCGATTATGGAGGAGGATGAATGGTTGTGACACATTCCTGTGGTTATGAGAAGAAGTAGCATTTTATGAACTTTTAAAGTTAAGTTTGCTATTGTGGTATGTAGCATCTAGATATTTCATGAGACATGTTACGAGTGTGAGGGAAAATGTCAAATTAAATTCTCCAAAGATATAACTGCACCTAATTCCTACGTCAGCTGATGCCCAAGTGGGAGACATCGGTCCTACTTTATAATTCGCTCCTTTCAGTGATATTTATTGCTAGCAAAACAGTTATTTGAGTATTTCAACTTTATAATGGAGTGATCGCTCTGAGGAGTTTTCGAGTATTCTATTCCTAATTAGCCTCGCTTACAGACTCACGATGATGTCAACCAATGGAACACTGAATCTCTTTCAAGTAGACATTCCATAATGTACAGACGTTGTGATGGTATTATCCTGTTTTCTATGCTCATTGGTGGTGAGCATAGAGAACAGGATATGTCATGTCTTCAGATTTATGTTCCTTGCACTGAGTAATCTGATGTGCGAAAAAGCAATCACACAAAAACTACAGCGCAAGAGCAAGAAATCAGACCCTTGAAAATATCGCTACAATTTGTTTGTTTGTTTTTTTCGTTGAAAAAACAAACAAACACTAATGACATTTTCAAGGGTCTGGTGCGTGATATTTTGTCAGAAATCGTGTATTTTAAGAGATTGAAAGCACTACATGCATACTTATAATTGTATGTTATATTCAGATGTGTTGGGCTAACAAATGAAATACAATCTTAAAATCTTGCTTAGAGAAACCATTTCAATTAGATAAGTTTTAACAGTGAATATATGGTTGATTGTTATCCATACCCGCAGTTAATCAGAACAATTGATTTCAATTGCATCGGATAGTTTCTTATCAGGTTTTGTTGTTAAGATAATTGGATGTAATTATGTGAGAGAACCGATACAATATAATGTGCCTGCGTATTGCCTGATTCCTTAACATGCGGTAGAGTTTCACTGAATGTATTCTTATTGTCTTTTATAATTCTAATTGATTGTGTATCACACATAAATACATAATGTAAGAATTCTTTCAAAAATCTAATAGTTTAGCGGTTTCAATTCGATCACTTTTACCCTCGTGGTTATGGCTCTACCATGCTAAATTCTGGTCTAGTTATTTCTGCAATTGAAACTACTTTTCCGTTTTCATGTAAGGGCATAACATTATGTACGAATAGCTATGATAGCTGTGTACTAGGTACTCGTATTCCTCTATAGTGAGGAAGCAACTGGCAAGGACAATTTATGATCAAGAGAACTATACTCGATCATGGAAGATAGTAGAACTCTTTACTTATAGGTAGTACTGACTTTAGTGAGAGGGGATAATTGGAAGAGGAATATATTTTAGTTATAAATTAACGTTTGAGGCAATAAACGTCCTAACATCCTAATGAATCCCTGCTGATATTTGAATGTATACTCACGTATTCACTTGAGCCTCCGCTGTTATTCCCTCTTAGCATGCTAGACAGCCGGTCATCTGCTCGTCCCCCCTCGCGGAAGTCCCGCATCCGATCAGCTGGGTCGCGTCCCCTCACCCCCGCCAACGCCTACCACAGCTCTCTGTCCGCAGAGGCTCTCGCCACTGCTCGCAGACTCGACTCGGCCAATGCGTTCCGCGCGCAGCACGAGAACAGCCACCACGTGTTCCCGAAGCGCCGAGGCGACGAGTTCATGACCAGCTATTCCGCGTTCCACCAGCCCGTCCCGAACCTGACGGACTACCGCATGACCCCCAAACCGTCCTCTCCGACTCGCCGGAACAACCCGCACCCCACCCTTCCCTTCCTCCAGTGGAGGCTCCCCGCTCGGTCCCTCGACAACCCGAAGGGCCAAGTCCCCTTACAGACCCCCGAGGAGGACGACGGTATCGTGACGAACGTGTCTCGCATTCCGTTCCCCGGAAAGAAGCTGGTGCGCAGCCGGACGTTCTCGGGCTACCCCCCGCGCGAGAAGTTCTACTCCCAGCAGGACATCCCGTACAGCATGAAGACCGCCGTCAAGGAGGAGAACCTCCCCATGGCCAAGGAGTGGCTGCAGGGCGCCAGTCAGAGGGAGCGGGAGACGCTGATGTCCATCCTGGACAGCTCCCACAGCGAGGACCTGCGGCTCAAGAGCGCCATGAAGGAGGTGCTCAACCCGGATGCGATCGACGGCGTGGAGAAGTGGCTCTCGGAGGCGGACAACGACGAGAAAGCCATCGCGCTGAAGGTGTTCGAGGATCTCGCCAGCTCAAACCCAGGCACCCCCAAGCCTGCGTCCGCTGGAGGGTCGCGTCCCTTGTCCAGAGCCAGTTCCATCTGCACCGCGCGCACCAGCCTCCCCACGCACTACGGCGCCTACGCGAGTCTCCCCTTCTACTACCCGGGGGAGGACACCCCGCACGCGGATGAGAGGGACCTCATCTGGCATCAGAAGTCGCGAAGAGAACCGGCGCCCAATGTGTTCCACCGCGCCTCCCTTTTCAACGTGGCACAGAGGAGCAAGGGGCAGCATTGGACCATACACCCCGAGTGGCCTACCGCGTGAAATGATCCCTCCTCGAATATTTAGCCTAGCTGACTCCTGTCGCTCCTCCCTCTCCTGTGAGAACTATAGAGTATATGCGAATATTTTTAATATTTACAAATGGTCCTATATCACTTCTGTACCGAATCTACTTTTTATTCTCGTCTCACACTTATTTATTTCTCTAATAGCAAATATTTTATTTCAACGGGCTTGTTTATATTGGACTATTACGGGATAAGTTATGTTCTAAACTCGATTGTTCTTCCTGAGTATTTAAAATATTACATTAGAACCTAGCAATGGAAATATTTTGAAGATTTGAGCAGGAAATTACGGAGTTTTCACCTTTTTCTGGGCTATTCGGGATATTAGAAAATGATCGTAGTGATTGTTCGGGGATATTATATAATTCAGGAGTCATGAACGTTTCGAGGATTCCGTTTTAAAGTTTATAAGTCAATCTTGAATTTAGTCTCAATGAATAATCTCTCATCTGCCTTGGAGACAGACAGCTCTACAAGCATCCTACTGTCTCCAGACGATCACTACGAAGATACGTCACAGTCCGTGTATTACGACTCAGGCGAGTACTACGACACTGTTCCTTCTCATTACAGCGACGAAGGCTACCAGGCGAGTAGCTACTCTCTGTCAGCTGAGCAGAGATGGGAGTTGATTCAAGAAGAACATTTCAAGCATGACTGTCTCGTGCGAATGTTTACAGCTGTCTCTATCATCGCTCAAACAGTGAGAAGAGCGGAGTGTGAGCTCTAGAACCCACTCACTTGTTCGCCGATATACTCGCACCGTACTTTCTGGTTCTTATGCATTCAATGCATTTAATTGGACATCAATAAATGTCTGAAGTGATATGTACTATCAGAAGTTGTTACTAAACTGGGATGGGACATTGACAATGAGGGATGTAGGTTTGTACAAAGTCCCGCGTTTAGATATTTCTGCAAATTCATGGGACTTCAGTTGGCACTTATCGAGGCATTCCGTCTCATTCCGGACTTTAGTAACTACCTTCTATATAAGAGCATTGAGTGAACTGAGTTGAGAGTATGCGTATGTCTTTACCTAAGAGTTCAGTGTTAATTAATGCACATATGTTAAATGCACCTTGATTGGTTATCAAACTGAACTGATAGTTCCACAGCTAATGAGTGGTTTCGACTTCTCACTGGTTCCATTGTGTCCCCCAGACACGGTGTTTGGGGTGCTAGACAGTTTCAAACAAGATTCAGACCCGAATAAAGTGAACCTAAGCGTCGGCGCCTACCGCACGGATGAAGGGGACCCATGGGTGCTGCCGATCGTCAAGGCCACGGAGCTGGCGTTAGCTCAAGACGTGCTCCAGGATCACGAGTACCTCCCCATCCCTGGTCTGTCCGCCTTTCTGGAGGCGTCTGCCAAGCTAGTCCTGGGGGCCGGGAGCCCGGTGATCATAGACAGCCGATACGCCGCGGTGCAGTGCATCGGCGGGACAGGGGCGCTGAACATTGGAATCGCTTTCCTGAAGAAGTTCAGTAAGAGCAAAGTGTTCTACACCCCCGCCCCCACCTGGCCCAACCACGGGAGCATTCTCCGAGAACTGGACATGGAGCCGCGCTCCTACCGCTACTACGACGTTGAAAGCAACTGCATCGACCAGGAAGGACTGCTGGAAGACCTCAGAGCGGCGCCTGAGGGTGCGACTGTCCTCCTTCACGGAGTGGCTCACAATCCCACCGGAATGGACCCCTCTCATGAACAATGGAAGCAGATAGCCGCGGTGCTGCGTGAGCGGTCGCTAACACCTTTAATCGATTTCGCGTATCAAGGATTCGCCTCTGGAGATCTAGAAAAGGACGCCTGGGCCTTACGCCACTTGGTAGAGCAAGGCCTCAACTTGTTCATCGCACAGTCCTACTCCAAGAACTTCGGACTGTATAACGAGAGGGTCGGCTGCTTGATGGTGACGGCCCCCTCCTCACAGATCGCCTCCTGCGTCAAGTCACAGCTGGCGGTCCTCTGCCGCACCACTTGGTCCAACCCCTCCAACCACGGAGCCAGGGTGGTGGCTACTGTCCTCAACAACCCGGCCATGCTCGCCGAGTGGAAGGAGAACTTGAAAGTGATGTCTGAAAGGCTGACGCAGATGCGACAGGGACTTTATGACCGCCTGAGGGTGCTTGGCACCCCTGGCAACTGGGAGCACCTCCTCCATCAGATTGGAATGTTCTCTTACACGGGACTGAAGCCCAATCAGGTGGAAATTCTCACCAAGAAATTCCACATCTACCTCATGAAGTCTGGCCGCATCAGCCTCGCCGGTCTCAATTCGAAAAATCTGGACTACGTTGCTAAGGGAATCCATGAAGCGGTGACCGCTACAGCGTGACGTCACTACTCACATCCTGTGTATCGGGCTGGGTGGGTAGGTATTATTGTATAGTGTATTGAACTATCTTATCTTAGGTATTTATTCTTTCCAATTATTGTGTTCGATTTATACGTCATGTTCTGACATGTTCATACTCTTAGGTGTTGAATTGTTCTGTTAATGAATGAGAAAATCTACAACTGTTGTTCCCCCTCTATTATATAGTTAATTTTAGAAACTCTACTCTACCTAGTTTATATTTTGACGTCCAATTAGTTTGTATTCAGAGACCATCTCATTTTAGTCGAAATTAATTAAATATTTCTTTAATTCGTTTTGGTTTATCAATAATTTCTATCATATCTAATGACAGAGTTATGGCAAAAACCCGGGATTTCTTATTTTTAAAAAGGTGCCAATTGTGTCGGGATTCCGTAATGGACACTTTGGTCTCTGACTCAGAATTAAACTGTTCGAGTCACTCACAAAATACTACAACCAACAAGTCGGGGGTTTTTTACCCCAGTTTTTTTCTGTCGCTAGGTCTGTAAACTTTATTTTATTAGTAGCAGGTAAACTCCATTACAATTGTCAGGGGTTTTTTGTCGTCTAGACTGTGCCAAAAGTTCAGTTTCTTCAATCAATCCGGTACAAATTAAACACCACAAAAATTTTAATCATATAGATGATGTGAGTATGTGGTTTGCTCTGGATAAAGAAATAATGATTCTGGACGATATTAGTTGAGCAATTTCATAGATTCAAAATATAAAAATCATGATTAACCATGTATAGTGGCCAAACTAATATCTTTATTATTTAATAATGTAAAGCTTGGTATTGCATAAGCTAACTAAACAGACAACATAATGTAATGCACTTTGACTTTTTGCGTCAAGTGCGCAGGTTCGCTGAACTTCTGTCTGTTTGGTTATAACAAAATGGTTATGCCAAACTAGCCTGACTAAATATTTAGTAATTCCTTATACATAATTAAGTAATAAATTTTGATTATTCTAGTCACTCAACCCGCCGTAGGGGAATTTTATACTCACCAATAATAAAATTGTGAATATAAAATTCCTCAGATAGATCACTCAGCAAATATGTGTTAAGTTCATTTCAAAATGCTATCATCTTAAGATACTGAGTTGTAGTCGCTAAATTTAGAAATTCCAATGAAATTGATAATTTCTATTGCCAAGTGTCTCCTTGTATGGACTGCACTTTCTAGGAACTTTTTCTGTCACTTTTTCATTGAGATGATTGACGTCAACATTCACCTAGATGCAGTACATTCATCTGTAATAGCATAGCTTTACCATTAAATTTATAATTGCGAAAAGTGCCCTGCTATTCTGAATTCCATTCTCAATTGTATCCAATAATTATGCATACCTCTAATTGCATTCCAAGAATATTAAACCCATTATGGAAATGCACTCCCGTTATCAGAACAATCTTATTAATGAGAGTTAGTGTTTCCATATCTCTCCCAGGTCAATTCCAGGCCTGAGCAAACAATTTGCAAGGCTTTAGTAAAGCAACAACAATTCCAGTTATGTAATCTCGTGGCTTATTTGTATATATGTATGCGGCATTGAGCCCATGGTAATTACTTTGCTAGAACTTGTTCGTATTCAGTTTACATGATACGTGGCCAGCATATATAAATACTGTTCTTCTACTGAAACAAAGATCTAGCTTAGTATAGACATGACCGATGAAGTAATGGAGCCTTTGACTGGAATGGAGTTTGATAAAAAACGATCAAAGAAACCGAATGATTTCGTGGATAACTCGAATCCAGTCGCTGCCCCTAAAACCCCAGACAAGAAGAAAAAGAAATTCTTCTTCCCAAAGTCGAAAGCAAAACAGGACAAACAGGACAAGAAGAGAACTATGAAATCAGAACTCATAACGAACTCAATTCAGAATCCTTCGAACCATCCCATCCCCGAAGAGACACCTGGACAGCATTTGGGAGTCCTCCACACAAATCACCTTAGCCACTCGCCTGATTTAGGCGAAGAGACAAACGATTCTCGCTCTCTTCTCAAAAACCCACAACCCGTTTTTCTCTCGAAACAGATCCCAGTTTCCACCCAGCCCTCGCTTCCTCTCTCCAACCCTAAGAAGAGCTATGCTGAAACTCAGGACGGGACCACTCACGATGTTCCCCTTCTGTCCCCCTCCTCACAGGACCTACCCCCTGAACATGTCCTCTCGGAGTCCTCTGTGGAGTCTAATCCGGTCTTGACCGGGAAACCCTCGCCCTGGGAACCGAACCCCAGCCCTGAGTGTCAGATTGAGCCGAATCTCGGGCTGTCCCAGAGTTGGGAGAAGTGTCGAGATCCTCCTGAACAGCCTCCCTTTTCTGCCACGACTTCAAACTCATACGACTCACACCTCAACAAGCCCGCTGTACCCCCCACAGGCTCGGACGAGTTTCCTCCCGTCGCTGGTTTGCCACTCAAGTCCTCTTCACACGATTCCATCCCACACTCGCCTCAGGACGATTCTCAGATTACTTACTTCCCTTCCACAGGCACGAACTCGCAGTCTCTATTCTCTAAATCTCTCTCCTCCCATTCTCTCTCCAGCACGCTCCCCTCCTCGAATAGCCCCTACCTCATCACCACCTCAGAGTTCCAGTCGTTCTCTTCCTTTTTCTCTGCACTCAACCCGCAGGACGGACTCCTGTACGGAGAACAAGCGAGGGCCTACTTCTTGCGTTCCGGACTGCCGAATGAGGAGCTTTCGAGGATTTGGAAACTGTCCGACCTTGACAATGACAAGAAACTCACATTCTCGGAGTTCTGTATCGCTATGAAACTGGTCAGGAATCGCAAGAAGGATGTTCCCCTCCCGAACACGCTCCCCCCTTCTATCCTAGAGTCACTCAAAACGCTCGCAAACTCCGTAGAGTTCCCTCGCACCATTCAAACCGACTCACTCCCAGATTCTGACTCTCCTGCTGACCTGTCAGACGACATCCCCCTCCTAGACTTAGGGGCAGCTGAGAAATCGCCTCTTTTAAGTACAGACCAAACAGAGGAACCTAATTCTCAACCAGCCCCGAATGTGAGCATGACAGAGGGGACTCATAGAGAAACAGAATCTCCTATTTCAGATGCCCCCTCCGATCAGCTGGAGGAGACTGACCTCCTGTCCTCTGAACTCTCACAGCCGGAATCCCTTGAGGGCAAGGAGCAGGGGGGATTGGACGATACGGTGACGGCAGAAAGCCTGCAGAGCGAACTAGCGGGGGAGATTGAAGACCCGATACCTAAGCTCTCCAACTCATCAAACACAACTGACTACAAGGATCAGATTAAGAGTATTTTCACACCTATCCCGAATCCAATCCCACCCCCTCCTAGCAAGACAGAGATCAGGAAACGCTCCCTCCATCCTGCTCAGGACCCAGTTGTCCCCTCCCCACGCATCGACGTCACACCTGTGCAGATGAGAGCGCACACGGTGTCCAACACCAAAGCTAACCCGCCCGGACACCTCGATCTCGGCGACAACGAAAGCCCCATGATACTCTCACTCACGCCCAGGGGTAACACTGACCCGAAGGACATGGCGAGATCGAAATATAACCGCATGCAGAAGCGGAACGACAGAATATCTGCCGTGGTGCTGTTAGACCGAGAAGAGTCTCAAGTCTCTCTGATCAACCGAGGGGAGGTGCAAACCTTTGAGCTGTCCCCCCGAGGTGATGACATTTCCGAATGTGTTGAGGAGCGATTCTTTAATGAGTTGAATGCACTCGGAAAACCTGCCGCGGAAACTATGAAATTTCGCGAGAGATCACCCAATTTCTCTTCCCCGAACAAGGTAGAACCGATTAGTAATAAGCCCAAGAAGTTTAAATTCTTCGGCCGTAACAAGAAGAGTGACAGCACAGCTAGCATTGAGAAGGTAGTGAATGGAGATTCTCTATTGAGGAAGAAAAAGGTAAAGAAATTGAGTAAGAAAGAATCTAAGCAAAATTCTAAGCACAAAAGAGCGAGCTCTTACGACATGGATTCCTCAGGGAAGCCGAGACTGTACAGCAGTCAGAATGACCTCACTTCTCCTAACAAATGCGACCATCGTAAGATCGTAATGGCAATGACTTCTGACCAACTTTCTGCCCGTTTCTCGCCCCAGCGATCCTCCAGCACCCAGTCTCTCAGTCCATCTCATAAGGCGAGGTGTGAAATCCAGACACAAAGGGACAATGACAGTTTTGACAGCGGTGGGTCCAGCGAAGAGGTCCCTTCTGACGGAGAACCCATCGTCAGAATGCGTACACATACGACAGGGAGTATTGAATATCGAAACAACCGCAGTGTTTCCTCTCCCGAGTGCATAATGAGCACAACGCCAGTCCCAGAACCTGATTCCGATTATAGATACACAACTGCGTCCGAAGTGGACGAGAAAACCCCCATTCACCAGCCAGAGGTGCTCTCCAACTCGCAGGAGAGAGACCTCCTCCGTCAGAGGATCGTGGCAATGGCCTCTAGGTGCGAGAGTCTGCGTGGTGTGAACACCGATTTGAGAGACGAACTCAATCAGATTCGATTGCAAAAGAATGAGCTGAAAATGCAGCTCAGATTTAGAACACGTAATTACCTTTGATCTCCTGTGCTAACCTTACTCTAATCTAATCATTTAACAGTTTAAATATTATCAATTAATATCTGCAATAGATAGTGTTGCCACATTGTATGTCCTGTTGTACCCCTACCCCCGAGTACGAGTTGGTGCTCCGTTGCTTATATGGGTTAAATTTTGAATTGTTGGTAATTTTTTTACAAATTTCTTTATTAAATGACGCATTTTAATATGAATTAATTATATTGCTTATCTTGTTCAATTGAGTGCGTGTCTCTTGAAACTGGGAATGTGACATTGAAAAGTTCTGTTCGTAGATTGTGAACGTAAGCTCGTGTCACAATCAACTCATCTATTTGTGGGCAGCGGTTATTTATGAAACATTTCTCTTATTTTAGTCTTCAGACACGGAATCGCGTCCCGCTTTTATCATGGCTAATGACTCAATTTGGTGTGCATGGCCATAGTACTCCGATAGCTTAGGTGATTCTGTCAAGGACACCTTGGATATATTTGCATACAAAATAATCCATTTGTTATCTGCCATTAATAATCTCTGGTACTACACAGTGATTACATGATAATGTAAAGAATCCGCACACAATATCGTAGCATGTATTATCACTAAGAAGAATGAGAATCAGTATACGTACGCTTACTGACTGAAAGTATCGATGATTTCAGAGTCACAACATACATACATGCATTCTTGTTTCTAAATTCTGATTTTATGGCAACGATACAACCTAAGAATTCTCACAGTAAACACGATAGATTAAGTAGGCCAATAAGGCCATGGAAGTAGCCTTGCATTTTACTTAGGGCCACACCAAGGAGTCGTTAAATTTGTATACTTTATGCTATTCGATTAAATGTGGAGCCAAACCATGGACAGGTTGCAGGGAGAGAGCCATAGGACACATGTTTTCAGGCCAAGTTTGATCCTAGTAACCGACGCTCCCGATTATTAATATTCTGTGAAACCCATCATTCCATTGGATAAGTTAAATTGGCATTGAATTGTGGTGTGCACTTTAAGATATTGCGCAGAATAGTATTTGCAAATCCCAACCGAAACTAAGCAAATCTTCACACGCATACTTGCCAAATGTCCAGTTTTTGGCGGGACGTCCCGCTTTTTCGGACATATGTTAAAAGTAATGTCCCGCGAAAACGTTCAAAAAAGTTAAATTGTCCCGCTTTCCAGTGTATAGGACTATTACGAATATACTGTGTCTCGCTAAATAACTCAATGTCCCGCTTAAATACTACTTATGTCCCGCTTTTTTCCTTGCAGAGGTTGGCAAGTATGCATACAACTCAGTATTCATAAATTGTATGCTACGTAACTTGGAGTATAATGTTCACTTCAATGTTCACTTTTTCTCCTGAAGGTCTTGAAAGTTGTTATTATGATAATACATTTGTGGTTTCGAATTTCATTTGAGTGAAACATCCGTCAATGTAACGTCATCATGTTTCCACTCAACTGTTTGCATTGGAAGTAACATGTTGTTTCCATTGCACTAGCAATTCCAACTTAGATCGAAGACTTTCAAAACCACTCAATTCCCAAAAACCTTCTAATATCAAAAGTTCACCTCGAGTTAACACAAAGCCTGAAGTTTATTGTATATTTTAGGATTTCTGAAGTCACAGACAATTTTACTAAATATTTGATCAAGGTATGCATCGGCTAATCATATTCTGCTCACTGGTTTACATGGTTACACACCTTGTTACGAGAATGTCATAGTCAGCTAGGGTTTAATTAATTATAAATTAGTACCAAATCAAGTAGCAGGTGTGGGGGAATATTATTGTAAATACATTTTTGTGGACAGCCAGTGCATTCTTCTAAACCCCAATTGCTAATAACCAACAATTATCTTGAAAGTTGTAAATCATATCAGCTGGAGCAGTGCTGATATGCATAATGTTAATGTTAATTCAGTGTATTACTTGAATTGAATGAAGAAGCCCACATATTGTCCACTGGTTAGGCTGACATATGTGCATTTATATGCAGTGGTAGGAAAGTTCCATTCTTTCATTAGCAGAACTGTACCATAGAAGATTTATCTAACCGAAACTGTCCTGAACTAGTATATATGCCAATTCAGTAGAAACTTTTTATCAAATTTGCAAGACTATCAAATATTGATTAGCTATCTACTCCTGATAACTCTTAAACTCTTGGAAATATAATTATCGAAATGTGCAGGTGCAACTCTTACAACTTATGCGCTTACTTATGGTCCTGTCTCTCCATCATATCGACCGTTATCTGCATCCTGGGGTTCTACCTGCCCGTGTGGATGGAAGTCTTCAACCCGTACTTAATCGACGGGAAGACGAATCCAGTCGTGCTCAGCACGTATAGAGCCTGCCACTATCCTCAAGTCACGAACATGACGAAAGAAACACAGCTCTATTCCGAACTCGATTCGAGATACCAACATTGTGTCCCAGAGGAAGAGAGAGATTCAAACACAACCTTTTTCTACCTCATAGATTCTCAATGTGCTGATGACACGTCTGGGTGTAACTACGGCGTGCCTGCACCTCAACCAATCATATACCACCTCTACTGTGGGAGATTGATCGATTTCAATGCCATTCTGGCCGAAGAATGGAAGGCAGCTACCCTCTTGATGGGAGTGGGCTCCTTCTGTTTAGTCGTGACAGCTTTTATTTCTCTTTTCGGATGCTGCATTCGCAAGTTATTCACGATCTACCTCACTCTCCTCGTGTCGGCAGTGCAGATGCTAGGCAGTCTCTGCTTCGTAGCAGCGATAATTCTCTTTCTGGTCGGATTGAGGAGCTCAAAGATCACCAGACTGTGCTCATTCGAAACCTGCTCAGCGGGTCTATTCCAGTTGGGGATATGCAGTCTCGGTTGGGCCTACTACCTCACGGCTTTCGGCACCTTTTTAGCCTTAATAAGCTCGCTACTCTCCATCACAACAGCCTGTCATAAAAACAGAAACCACGATGATAAGTCATTTGCGATCTGATCCACACTTCTTCCTACCCGCGGCTGTCAACGAGATTATTTATCTGTTGTTTATATCATATATTAGAATAAATCAGCTAATTTGACTACTCTTGTTGCTTCATTTTCATTAAGATTGATTCATGTTATTTGTTGAATCGAGTTTGTTAGCTATTTTCAATTGTTGTAATGATTTATCCTGAGCTAAAATATACCAAATATAATGGAAATTACTCAAGTATGAGGATAATAAGGGAGAACTGGGTCTAAAAAATAATATTCAAACCGCTAATATTCGATGAATTTATGGATTACTAAAGGTTATCAATAGAATCTGAATGCTAGTCAAATTTGACTCTAATGGGTATTCGAGGTCTTTTCACCTATATCCATAACAACAACTCCTTCTGGATCAATATTTCGCAAATGATCGATGAAAATAAAAGATCAGATGGAAGGCCATCCAAAATAATAATAGACGGTCCGAATTTAGCTAACCAGCTACACAAACTCGGTGACTTCGATTCACTGTATGGAGGGCAGTACCAAGAGTACTACGAGACTGTGAGGGGGTTTTTAGAGGCAGTAATTAATTCCGGATTCACTCCAATCGTCGTGTTGGAAGAGACAATGGAGGAAAGGAAACGAGAAACCATTTTAATTCGGAGAGTTGAAAAGCTAAAGGAGTTGGATAGGTGTGTCCATGAGGGAAGTATAATCTCTAAATTGCCTAGGATGGGATATATTACCTTCACGCAGGCTGTGTTGGATCTGAAAATAGAGAGGGTATCGTGTGACTCTGAAGCTGATCCTGTAATCACTGCTCTCGCGTCGTCCCTCAACGCATACATAATGAGTAGCGACAGTGACTTCTTCTTTACATGCATCCCCGGCGTGTTTTCAGTCGACTTCTTGTCATGGCCCGACGGAGTGTTGACTGGGAGCTGTTACCATCTTGAGTACTTCCTCGAGCATCACAGGCTACAGCTGTGGATGGTCCCGTTCGTTGTAATGATGCTAAGAAATGACTTCATCCCGGAATGGCTATTTCAGGAAATTGAATATGTGAGAGAAAAGGCTATTGAGCATCTCGGTGGGCGTAATAAAATCTGGCGAGTATTGCAAATGATTGGTTCTTTCAGAAGTGAGAAAAAAGTTCTAGAATATTTTGAATCTCGTCTATCACAAAAGGCCTGGCGAAAATTCCAGGATTGTTACGACAGCGCAGTTTCTTCCTATCTCTGCCCGAACTCACTCGTCCGAATCGACCCATCTCTCCCACACTACGGTCTGGAGTACAGGAATGTCCGTGAGAAGTCTGACCTCTCTCTTGATTCGCTGTTGCGAGTGGCTTGGGCATGGGGTGCGGTCATTAACAGAGAGACACTCGCGCAGTGTAACAACGAGGATTTCCAGCGAGACCCCGCTACCAACTGCTCCGTCAGCGTTCGCCAGTACTTGTACAGTTTTATCCTGAGAGGCGGCTATCTCGTAGAGATTGGACGCAATAACTCTTTGGGTCTCCGACACGATCATTTAGAGCTTTTCGAAACTCTCCCTAATGGAAATCTCCTTCCTGATCTCGACGAAGTTCTGGCAAAACCAGAGAGTGATCGGTTTGATATATTTCTCCAGGTCGTACAGTGCTCGAATGAGAAGATACTACGACTAGAGGACCCTTGGAGAATGCTGGCCTTCTCTCTCAACTACTGGTACTCACACTGTAACCCAAAGCCTCCTGGTTCCCTTCTAGAGATAATAACCGTCTCATGTCTGATAACTTATAAACATCCATGGAGAAATTACTCAAAATTCTCACAGAACATAAACCACCTAATCTCCAAACACCTACTCTCCTATCACCAGGTTGCTCAGTGGCATGCTACGCAACACGACATCTACAAACTGGCCTTGCTCCTAGCTATCCCTAATCTCAGCCCTTGCGTCTTCTCTAACGGACGTCTTCTGTTTCAGATTATTATGGATAGAGAGTTCAGAGAGAACCAACTTCACAAATTTATTAGTGTGCAAAGTCAACTGTGGATACATTACTTCACTGAATTAATAGTGCCTTCTTCGCAAAATAAAATTTATAAATAGTCTAACGATTAATTTGTGCATTTCACTGCTCCACTCATACATGTTGTATAATGTATACATTACTGAATAGATATGAATCTTAATCTTGATGTGTCAAGGGTGAATAGAGATAACATGGTTCTTGAGTTTATTATTTCCAGTGTATAAAATGTCCAAACAGAAATGTTTGAGTTTCAAGGCGGTGCGTCCTACCATTCAGCGGCTATCCATCTACCAGACAAATGCACGTATCTACATCGTAGGGTGCGACTTCTCCCTCAGTTACTACCGACTGCTAAAAATCGATCGAACGGAACCGAAAGATTTGATAATTGACGATGACAACCGGAAATATAGCGAAGAGGAGATAAACGAAATTCTTAAAATGATTGACGTTGGCAACACTAACTCTGTCAACAAGATCAACGGCCTACAGAAAACAGTTTCTTCCTTCGGGATTGTTGGGTTTGTCCGTTTCCTGGAAGGGTACTACATCCTTCTAATCACAAGGAGACGCAAGGTGGCTATTATTGGCGGGCATTTTATCTACAAGATTGAAGACGCAGTTCTAACATACATTTCTCCTGCTGCTAACAAGGTATTTCACATACTTTATGTTAAATTCGTTGCTAGAAGAATTTTATTGGTGATTCGTTCAGTGTTTCAAGAAAAACCACTGATTTGTTATCAAATAAAAGTTTCTAAATTCATAAATTCTGTCAGGTGAGTCCAGAGGAGTCTCGGTACGTGAAAACATTCCTAAACGTGGATCTGAGTAGCAACTTCTACTTCAGCTACACCTACGACCTCACCAACACCTTGCAGACCCTCATGAGGGTGCATCCGAACGAACCCCTCCCAGTTTCCAAGTTCGTCTGGAACACTCACCTCCTCAAGGACTTCAAGAACGAAGTGAATTCTGATTGGATACTGCCAGTGGTGCACGGATTCATTTCCCAGAATTGTATTAATGTGTTTGGAAGGTAAGATTTCTAATTTTAGTTTGGGATATAAATCTATTTATATCTACGTTAATATTTTATATGACCCCACATTTTATCAAGATTTAAGTAATCATTTTCGTCACAGTATAAGTTCAGCAGTTTTATGTATTAACGGATGTATGTATGGTTTTCTATTAGATTAGCTGTCACAGAAATTCCCAATTATAAGAATTAGTCTGAAATTAATCCACTTTGCACAATTGCGAATGTTTGTAATGATTCTGGTATTTGCTACCAGAACTAATTGAATTCTTTTTCCTTTAATTAAAAGGAAACATTCCATCACACGAGACTAAGAAATGACACTATCACGAATAACATTATCTATGTTGCATACAAGATGTTAGCTCTAACATATAACCTTGGTATCGTGGACGTAATACCATACGCATACTAACGAGGGAAATGAGCAGTAGTTATATGTCTCCAGGTCTCTCTACATCACGCTGATAGCCCGCAGGTCCAGCTACTATGCCGGGACGCGCTACATGAAGAGAGGAATGGACGATAACGGAAACGTAGCAAACGAGGTGGAGACGGAACAAATAGTGTACGAGTCGTCCACCATTTCTCACAGCAGTGGGAAGTATACTTCTTTCGTTCAGTTGCGTGGATCTGTGCCAGGGTTCTGGTCCCAGGATATTCAGCGGGTCATGCCCAAGCCTCCCATCCGCATCGACAGGAGCAGTCCGTTCTACGTGGGAGCCGCCCGGCACTTCAACAGCTGTCTGGAGCGGTACGGGTCTCCGGTCGTGATCTTCAACCTCGTCAAGAAGAAGGAGAAACGGCCGCACGAGTCTCTGCTCAGTCGCGAATTGGAAGGATCGGTATGTACCTCTGTCCATTGTACGGAATCAGGTATTGTACAGCCCTCCAGGATACCCTCCTAGTTTCAAACCCATACCTTTCATACGCTTAAATCTATAAATATCATTATAATGAACGTAAATTGGGTAATGTTCCAAATTTTCACGCTGCTAAACCTTTCGGGCCTAAGCCATAAGGAGCGTCTTTCGCTCTCAGATAATCCATTGTACGGAATGCAATGCATCATCAATGCATGGTTGTACCTTACTTGCTATGGGAGATGTGTTAACATCAAGTCTAACTATTGAATTCTATTTATAGATCCGCTATTTGAACCAGTTTCTCCCGCCTGATTTCCGCATGCACTACCTGCACTGCGATATGGCGCGCATAACCCGGTCGAAGGACCGGAGCATCATCAACCTGCTGGAGACCCTTTCTAGGCGGGCTTTGCGGCAGAACGGTTTCTTCCACAGTGGCCCGGAGCTCTCCTGCAATCGAGTGCGGCCCCATCCGGACTGGGAGGCATTGGGCGGGCGATTCTACAACTCGGAGTCCCCGGGGCGGGACCAGACCGGCGTGATACGCGTGAACTGCGTGGACTGTCTGGACAGGACCAACACGGCGCAGTTCATGATTGGGAAGTCCGCCCTGGGACTGCAGCTGTACGCGCTGGGAGTGCTGGAGAATCCTCAGCTCAACTTCGAGTCCGACATCGTCAAGATGTTCGAGGAGATGTACGAAGCGCATGGGGACACCATCGCTCTACAGTACGGAGGCTCTAACCTCGGTGGGTTATGAAGAAATTTGTTTACTTTAAGGAGTAAACAAGACACAAACAAACTATTTATCATAAGACTCAATTGCTAGTTCATCGCATCCGGACATACCGCAAGATCTCCCCAATCACGTCTCACGGCCGCGACATAATGCAGACGGTAGCTCGTTACTATAACAACGCATTCGCCGACCAGGACAAGCAGATGGCGATCAATCTCTTCCTCGGCGTCTATGTCCCGGAGGAGAACTCGACTAGTCTCTGGGAGCTCAGCACGGACTACTACCTGCACCACCTCTTCACCAACTCCCTCGTGTGTCCACGCCCACTCAGCTACACCAAGTGGTGGAGTGATGACGTCATCAAGAGCCTACCAAGACCCGTCATAGAGGTAGGCAATCTCGCTCTAATATCTGTACATTCATGGTTGCTTATTATGAATCCGCTTAATAAGAAACATTCGTTTATTATGAACCAACCTTCTGGTCCCAATTTCATCGCTTACATAGGATTAGTATTAAGTCAAGTTCGCTTAATATGAAGTATTTCTATTATGAACAATTGGTCCCCTGGTAGTTCATAATAAGCGACCCTGACTGTAGCATAATTCAAATTTAACTGTATTTATACTCTCAAGGCGAACCCTACGAAAGGCATTCACAAAAAAGAGGATTCGTTGTTTAGTGCAGTTGTGCATACTTCCAAAGAGGTTAAGCCCCGCACGCGAAAGATGCCAGCTCTGTCGCCGAACTACGAAGAGTTCTACTCTCCCAGCGAACTCACAGTCCTGCACAAAGTGTTCACGTACACCCTGAACTCCCAGTACAGCACCAACCTCTACATTCCCAGCGACGCAACGGACCTGAGTCCCTTCACCGTCCGTACCCGGAGCAGCGGACAGAGCAGAGCTCAGACCGGAAAGAAAGTGGCGGCGGAGAGGAAGACGATAGGCGGGACTCCCGCGCAGCCGGGCAGCGATGAGGAGGACGATGATTTGAGTGACAGCACCGACTCGGACACGGACTCTCTCCTGGGGGGAATGGGGAGTGTGAGAGAGAATTATCTGCCACTGGGAACCTCTGGGAAGCATGGAACTACTCCTGGACACGTGAGTTCCGTTCTACAATCAAAATTTTAATTTAAATGTTTGAGCAATTATTTTTATGATTCCTACATCCTAACCTTTTAAAAATTGTGGACATACTCTACGTAATTAATAATGATAACAATTCTTCATAATCCAGATCATAAACAATGGTAGAGATTTCAGAGATATTTTGATAGATAAGTGCGATAAACATTGTTCTTCGTAGCATACGTAACAACTGAATGCAATCTCTCCTTGAACCGGTGTAGTTGCGGTATTTAATGTTGATTCGCTCTGATTCGTTGAATATTTAGGCCACCTTGCAGAATCCAAGTGTATTTGTCTTCGTAGGTTAGCTCGGTTACCACTACAAGAGCTCGCTATGGATTCGACATTGAAGAACCTGACCCTACTGCTTACTCGATGTATCAGACCACAGAGAAAATGTACCAGCTCTGTTTCACGGAGTCAGAGAATAAGTTGACAGTGGAGAAGGCAGAGAAAGATTTGGAGAAATGGATCACACCTTCACTCGAGTATTCTCCTCATCCTGTTAGCACATTCCCTATCGTACCAGATGAATCCATGAAGATATACACAGAGAGTGTGAGGGTTTCAAAGGAGGGTCCCAGGGAGCCAGCAGTTTCCTGCATGGGGATGTACTACATGTACGAACGCCCAATGTCAATTCCGCATTACGACCCTGTATTCTAGGCAATTGATTGGTTACGAAACGTTGAACACTTAATAATTCTGCGATGTGTAATTTCATTGGTTATTTTGTAGTAGTTGGTTATTGTATAAAGTGATGCAAATAATTCTAAGATTGAGTCATGTCTAATGAAACCGAATAAATCAATTAATTCTCGTGAGCAGAATGCTATATTTTCCACTTTTTAAGTTCTAATTAGTAATTTTCAATTACTATTCTGCTAACCTGATTGCTTAATTAATCATCTCCAAGGTACAGTTCCCAGTTTCAAGATGCTAACTTAATTATACAATTTAGGAAAAATACGATCAGAGCTAAAATGTAATTGAATGCTATACCATTCCAATCTCCACATACCTAGGTTAGACTTTGTTTAAATCGAGTATAAATAGAGGATCAAGTGAGTGATTATAATAATAATAAGCAACATTTCAACAATGGCTAGCATGGCGAGTTCATGTGCTACTTCTAGCAACTCACTCTATACCAGCACAGATTCGGACATATTTCCTAAAGAGGCTGATCCGGTGTCGGAGTCTATCCGCTATCTGTCCGAAATCGACAAGCAGCAGTTGGCTGCCCTCAGGGACCAACAGGAAATCGTCAGGCGAACCCTGGCTTCCAAAAAGAAAGAACTCTTTGGAATTAACTTCGAGCTTGAGAAAATGAGCGAATTCATGGAAGAGGAAGAAAAGGCCGAAAGAAGAAGAAAACAGATTGTTAAAAACGTAGTGGCTAAATTCAACGAGAAGCCGAAAGATGGCATCGAAATGGCTGTTCAGAACGAAATCGTTGAGTCTGACCCCAAAGTTATCGCAAAATTCCTCTACTCCCAAGAACGGCTTAACAAGCAAGCTATCGGAGATTACATAGGGGAACCTTGGGAGTTTAATGTTCAAGTAATGAACGAGTTTGTGATGCTGCAAGACCTGTCTAACCTCACGCTCGTAGACGCTCTCCGCGTCTTCCTTTCCTCTTTCCATCTTCCAGGGGAGGCCGGCAAAGTTGACCGCCTCATGGAGGCCTTCTCGAAACGTTACTGTGTCCAGAACGAGACAGACTTCAAACACACAGACACTTGCTACATCCTCTCTTTCGCTATCATAATGTTAAACACGTCTCTGCACAACCCATCCGTACGCGAGAGGGACAAACTGAACAAGGACCTGTTCGTGAAGATGAACCGGGGTATAAATAAGGGGGAGGACTTACCGCTTGAAATGTTGACCGGATTGTTTAATGAAATTGATCAGAAACCGTTTGAAGTACCCGGACAGCATGGCAATAAGATAGAGACATTCTTCCAACCAGACAAGACCGGCTATCTGATCAAAGAGGGGGGTAAACATAAATCTAAGCACAAGCGCTGGTTTATCCTGAATGACTCTAACCTCTACTACTTTAAGAACCAGACTGACAATGAACTGATCGGGTCCATTCCACTTGAGAATCTCCAAGTTAAAGAGACAACCACTTCCCGGAAGAATGTCTACGCCTTCGAGATAGTGAGTGAGAATGGGATTATTAAGGCTTGGAAAAAGGACAGCGAAGGAAGACCAGTCCCAGGCAACCATTTTTCGTACAAAATGATTGCTCCCAGTTTGCATGAAAAGGAAGAGTGGATTCGAGCCATCCAGACCTCCATTAGTAGAGACCCTTTTTACGAGGTGTTGAGTGCTCGGAAGAACCAGGCTTGTGGGATTGAGAAGAAAGATGGGCATGGTGGCATACCTAAAATCCAGATTAGTTAATCTGTTTTGTGGTAAGCGGTGTATTTCTCTGACTTGAATTTTTGGGGTTGCATTATAATTATTTTAATATACAGCTGGTCAAATGAATAACTAATTTTATTTTGAGTCCCATTTTCTACTTAATGAATATTTAACATCTTAGATACAAGATACTTTTTAAGAATGTAATAGCCTGAGAGATTTTATGAATGGCAAGACTATTGATAAAAATTAAACTTCCCCTTTGGAAAGTTTTCAGTTCCTGAACTGTATACGTGTAAGCTAAGCGGTCCTTATTGGTCTCTGGTAAGATTTCCTTTCAAAAGACATTATCCAACTACATGTGATTGTCCTTTGAGAATATAATATTCATATTCATAGATTTCTGGAAATTCGATCTCCCCAATCTATTGTGATATAGGAAGTATAGTCAGAGTAGTCAGAACCAAGACCAAAATTATAATTAGCAATAATTTAATTACATTAAAAGCGGGGAACCCAAATAATTAGCTTGAATCATGCAATGTACGATACGTTGTGGTAGAATGGACAATAGCATCAATGCAACACAAACCAATCAATTCTAGGAGTTATGTTTCATGAGATACTCATTAGGTATGCTGATATGTAGTATTTAACACCTGATATTCAATAGTTAATTAGAAAAATATTCTTTCTTTGGTATGCGTCGGTGTTCAATAGTTCTGGTGGTTTCGTGGCGATAGCCACCAAAATGGGTTTCCCGGATGATAAGTGACCAAATTTAAATTAATATTAATTTAAACGGAGCATTTGAACTAGCATCTGAAACTGATACTAATGTTGCCGGAAGAGAGATGTTCAGTGGAACTTTATTGACACCTCAATATATTCCGGATTTCCACTAACATAACAGGGACGGCGCCGGGTTTTATACTCTGGGGTCGCATATGGGTGGCAATCCCCCACGATGGGTCGCGGAACCTCAGCTGCATATCAAAATTATTTTTTGATATTTGATTGATTACTTTAAGTATTTGGAAAAGTTTGAAATTTTAATCTTGATTCAATTTATTTTAAAATGCTAAGATTATTTAGTGCAGTGAATTGTGTTTACTGCCTAGAATGTGTTAGAATATTCCAGGATCGTAAAAATATCAAGTAAAATAATAAAAATCTCGCGACCCCCCTGTAGTCCACATCCAATGATTAGATAATCTTGCAGGATTGACTGTACTATTTAGTTTGACTTCTTTCTAGCTACAATGGCTAGTAGCTTATCAAATGACCACGAGGAAATTGAGGCTTGTCAAAAGATTTTGGGTGCCATATGGGATTCTAAACCTAAAACTAAAGTATCCAAAAAGTATAAGTTGCCCAGGGGACATTTCACAAAAGAATTGCTACTTCAAAAGCATCAGGATTTGTTGGACCATTCTTATAAAACATCATTAGCGCCGGGTCTACAAATCACCCGTCACGATCCAATCTCTTGTGCGAAAGTAACTGTATTCGGAAAACAGGATCTAAAGAACTATGAAAACTCCTACACCGCGATCAAAATCCGAGATCTCATCCCTGGTGTCGTGAACAGAGAACGCATTGTTTACGCCAAGACAATAGTGGATGTTGTAATGGAGTCTTCCATTCACACAGTGATCAAGGACGAGAGTAGACACGGGGGATACTGTAAGATGTGCATCTACAATCTACCTGAAGAACACTGGTATCAGTTCGCTAGAGGAACTAAGCTGGCCATTTTGAATCCTTACTACAAGAAGGGGGGTTCTTCAAATTTTTTGCGAGTTGATAACCCAACGGAAATCATTACAATTCAGGCCCCAGGAACGCCGGGGGGCTCTGCCCCCTCTCTTCTTCCCATCGAGCACAAGCAGCTAGGGAACAAGCTGTTCAAGGAGAAGAGGTTCACGGAAGCATTGGACGCGTATACTCATGCGATCATGGGGGATAGGCAGGATCCAGTTTTCTATAGCAATAGATCTCTCTGCCATTCTCAAATCGGGCAATTTGAAGCCGCTCTTTCGGATGCTACGACCGCTGTCGGACTTAACCCCGACGAGCCTAAGTTCAAATATAGAGTTTCCGCTGCTTGGTCAGGCCTGGGCAACCACGAGAAAGCTAGCGACATCCTGAAACAGCTGATTCACTCTGCCCAAGACAATCACGCCACAATAGAGTACCAAGATAAATTGAGGATAGAGAAAGCCTACCTCCGCCAAGAAACAGGAGAGATCGACTTGAAAGATGTAGAACAGATCGTGTTTGCAGGAGTCAGTGTGAAAATGGCGGATTACATCGGGCCGATAGAGTTGAAGCAGTCCAGCATGAAAGGTTGTGCTGAGAGAGGGCTGTTCGCTACTCGGGATCTACAGCAAGGCGAAGTTATATGTGTCTCAAAGGCAGCGGTCTATCTTGGAGACTTCATTAGTAAACCTTCTGACAGTTATGAAATTAGTTCTGATTCAATGAGTCCGCCTTTTCTTGTCCTCGTGACAAAGCTCATCCAGAAGATGAACGTATCTAAATTGTTCACGCACAGAATTCTGAACATTGTTGAACACGAAAAGTTTTCTAAAAAGTCTCCTTTCTACACGAATATTGAGCTATACAGGGGTAACGGCTATGACATGATCAAAGACCTCCCATCTCCTCAGTTCTCAGTTGAGAACATCCGGTTTGCGGCACACATAAAAGGCTTAGGTTCCATTATCAAAGGAAGTAATAACATGCACGATTTCAGTGATAGTGAAGAGATTTACAATACGCCAGGAGCCATGAAATATGGGATATGGTTCATCTCTTCTCTGTTGAATCACTCGTGTGCCGGTAACGTTGTGAGGGTTGCGAAGGGAGAAGTTTGCGTTTTGAAGGTTTTTAAAGATGTGAAGAAAGGAGAGGAGTTATTAATGTCATCTTTTGAGGGAGCTTTCTATAAGGATTTCAAAGCGAGGAAAAAGTTTTTAGAAAAAACTTACGGCTACACCTGCAATTGCCTGCTGTGTAAGCGTGAAAATGAAGTCAACATAAAGCCCCTGCTCGCTCAGGTTTCCATCCTATTCGATCAAGCATTCGGACTATGGAACAGACATGCCACCACCCGGACACGACCTCCCGATGAAGAGTATCGGGAATACGTCACGCGAGGGATAGAACTGGCAGAGGCGTTAGGATTGGGCCCCCAGACCTTTTATGGTCCCCTCTGGTCGACGTTCATCAATTTAGCTACTATTTTCAAGGCAGAAGTGAAAGATCAATTATTTTTGTACGAAAAAACGCAGAAATACCTTTCAGAATTGGAATTGTATCATCAGTATTCTTACTGGGAGTACTATTGCAAACTTTGTTTGATGCATTTCGGGCCCCTTGATCGAAGAACTATGCAAGCTTGTTCTAACTTTAACAAGTTTGATCGAATCTTTCTTTGGAAGAACTAATTTGAGAAGTTTCTCTTTTCCCCTCTAAGTTTGTTGTATATTTAGGATTTAGCAAGATCCCGAATTGTAGATTTTCTAGTTTTAGTTGATACTTTTTATTTTCGGTATATTGTTCTCAGTGTATATGTTTACGAATAGTAATAATAATACATATACAGGGTGCGCAACAATAAATTTTACTTAATTGATTTGACCAAGATATTTTAGTTTAACTTTAAATCGGTTTGCATCTATGTGGAATCTAGCACTCTTCTAGTTTAGAAATGAACACTATTCATTACACAAAATATTTTTTATAAAAATTTTTGAAATCTTATACTATACCCGGGACTCCAATAATCTGATTTCAAAAATGTCAAGTTCGAAAATAACTATTTTTTCCTGATTAAAAATATTTTTATCTTCCTAAAGTCAGTTATTAATTCAAAATACTAATATACTACATATGATTATTTCTTTTGGTTTATATACCAGTAATCATCAATAAGAAGAACAATTGTTAAAGTATATTAATAGAATGTACCTAGCATTCGAGGGTTTTTTTCGTTTGATTTTTATCTTTTTTCTAGACACACAAACATTTATGATACACCTTAGCAAATATATTAGGTAAGACAGGCGATTGGATTGCAAAATAATTAAAATAATCCATATAATTTTAGAGAAAAACGAAATGTCAGATGTTAGACTCACTTGTGTAAGTATAATACATCAACAAAATTTGTTGCAGAACTTTTGGCTCGCCCTGTATGTATAGTATTCAAACAAGACGGTGGGAGTATTGTACAGTGCATTAGTATGTTGATTCACCATCTGAAAACGGAGCAATGTTAAAAGGTGCAGGCAGCTCCATTATAGATGCTTTCTAATCCGATTGGACAGTAACGTCTGTTTAGTTAGCTCTTTCGAATGGAGACGATTGGCGAGGGCGCAGAGCAGTCGGAACGGAGCAAGTCCCCCGTCCCCTCGAGCCACACCCTGCGGAGCACGGGGGAGCAGGGCGACAAGGAGAGCCAGGAGTCCCGCCGGAGGGGCAGTCCAGACCCGAGCGTCTTCTCTGACAACAAGGAGGAGAGAATCCGAGCCCGGCGCCTGAGGATCCGGCGCCGACTAGAAGAGGAGGAGAGGAGAGCGAACAAGAAGGACGGAGATGCAGATGTCGAGAGGGAACACAGCCCTCGACAAGAACGTATCAGCGTCAAGCAGGTATGCACTGGCCGCAGACCTAGCTGTAGCGATCCATGGTCCATTCTACATGTGCGTAGGTGCTCAAGAGCAAGCAAGAGCTGGTGATGATGGTGCGCGAGAGTGACCAGCTGCTGCGTGACGTCATCATAGCGGGAGATGCGCGCGAGCAGAACCGCAGACGCGGCGAGGACGACAACTCGAAGACCCGCACTGAGAAGCTGGAAGCGGAGAGCAACACTGGCAAAGAGAGATTCGACGAAATAGCAAAGAGGTGCGATGACACAATAATTTGTATAGTAGAGTTATATGTGAACCAAGGATATCGGAATACAGTCGACTCCGCTTAATCGGGTCACTTTTGGCAGGACCGGAATGGTTCCACATAGAAGCCAAAAAGAATATTTCGGTAATAGGGTTCTCCGCTTGATCGGACCAAATGTCCTCTGACCGATGTGTCCCTATTAAGCGGAGTCGACTGTGTATTCATAGATAGAGTTAAGCAAGCATTTACTATGGCGTAATATTTGTGTGTGCGAAGATGGGAGAGCTCTGAAGGGAAGAATCTGCCTCAGGAGCTGCATGATCTGCTGGGGCAGCAAATAGCTGACTACGAAGAAATGACGAATGAGAAGAACCGACTGATCAAGGAGTTCGAGTCTGAGCTGAAGGTAAAGGATGACCAGTACATCCGGGACCTGAAGCAGCAGGCGGAGGACGTGGACCTACTGCTGGAGAGGATGGAGAACCAGGCCAGGACCCTGGCACAGGCGTACAACAAGGAACTGCGAGAGATTGATAACGCGTTCACGCGGGAGAGAGGACACCTGGTTAGATTTGATTTGTAGACAGCTGCTAATAAATAGAGATTACCTAGCTGAATGATCAGAATTCGTTGTTAGGAAATGTCAGATTATAAGGAATAACAAATTACGTATTGAGAGGTACATCTCTACGGTACATGAGTAGATGAGTACGAATGTTTTCAACGTCTCGGAGTGTAGACTGGAGTTGAGACTCCCTCTCTGTATAGGTAGAGGAGCAGGGGTCAGAAAACGATAGGGTTACAGGGGATCGGGGGAAGTTGGAGGTGCAGTACATGGAGGACTACCAGACTCTGATAGAGGAGAGTGACACCCAGCTGGAAGAGCTGCTGAGGAACGGAGCAGAGGACTACAGGACGACTAAGATCCAGCTAGAGAAGGACATCCAGTTCTTGGAAGTGCAGCTGGAACAGATGAAGGCTACGTTCCGACTCAACATCGAAAAGTTGGATTACAATTTCCTGGTTTGTTACCCAAATTCCTTTTTCAACCAATAAATTCCGTTCTTAGTATAAGAAATGTAATTTTACATAAAAGTTAACTTTCACATCCAATCAAACTCGATTGGATGAAACTTCTGGCTGATAAAATGTTCAGTATGGATGTCTACTACAATATCATGTTAACATTATCGTGATGACGTCATGATGACTCATAACATAACCTTTCACACGTATATTCTCACAATAAGTTGGAAGCACAACCTATCCCGTCTGTGTGGGACTTTTTATATCACATATTGCTACGTAGCTTATTTGTTAGAATGAAAACTAAGCTCATTACCCACTGTAATAATGCAATGGGATGCATGAGTATGATGTACATTGTAGAGCATTGGTTAGGTAGTGAAGAAGAGAGACGAGGAGAACAAGAAGACAGAGAACCAGCAGAAGAGGAAGATCTCCAGACTGCAGGACCAGTTCAACAGTCTGCGATCTCGACGCAGGACGCAGGAAGAGAAGTTCTCCTCGGAGCTGAAACTCCTGGGGGAGGAGTACCAGAAGGCAGCCGACCAGCTGAGAGACCTACAGCTCAAGCTCAGTCACTTCCAGGTTACAACATAGCCGCATTGATATGCCATGAACATTCCAATGCAGTCTAGCTCGAACTAGGACTGTGGAGTAACTGATCTGTTCCTGCTATTTATAGGAGACGGACGAGAAGAAGTTCAATGATGTATGGGTGATGAGTGAAGAGGAGATCCGCGGATTGGTCAAAGACGTGCTCAAGACAGACGAGATAATTCACAGTCAGCAGTTAGGAGTCGACTGGACGACTCCGGCCCTCCCTGATAGCACATACCGCAAATTCGTACCGGAACAAATCGTCTCTGCGTCTCACATCTTGCAGGACGTGTTCTCCTCCGACGGAAGCAGCCAAGTCTCTCTCCTCAGCGACCAGGGGAGAAAGAGGGGCGTCGGACTCCAGGACGCGACCCCTTTCTTCGACGGACAGCTGGGAGATTTCCCCGCTCAGTTCGTGAGACAAGCTCTTGAGCTGATAAGCAAGGAGGGAGAATTCTTGGTGGAGGTAGAGCAGTATTAATCTAACCACAAATACACAGCTAAACTAGTCTATAAATAGCTTTCAGGGTCGCAGCCACTTGGGCAGGTCGGAGAGCAGGCTGAGTTGAATGGACACATACACGGTGTCTCTGACGCAGTACTCCACTTCGCTTGTCTTCTCAGCCAACTGCTGACGAGACACAAACTTGTTGAACCCCCAAAACTTGTTCGCTCCGTCCGTCGGTTGCGGGTAGTCCTCAGGGAGGACAGTCCTGCTCATGCTCACGTGGTGCCGGTCTGTCTGTTGGTTGAGTAGTGTCACCGTGAACTTGCTGCCAGCTCGAATCGGCCACTCTAGAACTGTGTCGTTTGCCCCCTTCACCACCGCCAGGTGGACCGACACATGTGTCCCTTCTCCTTGTCTCGCCCCGCCTAGATTCAGCTTAGCGCTGAATTTGTACCCGTCTCTGTAGAACGGGGGACTAGCCATTCGGGCGTTGTCTCGAATCCCCTCTTCGACCCCTTGCACCCGCCAGACATAGGGTCTGCTGCTGGAGACCTGGGAGGAGAGTTCGGACACTTCTGTCCTCAGGTCTGAGATGGCGTGGCAGGCTAGGTGGAGGTGTTCCCTCACACCTGAGGACAAGTGCTGCTCATGTTGACTGCGAATCAGCTCTACGTCGCACCCAATTGCACGGAAAGAACAATAAACGACTTTATTCGGACACTTTTCTAAGTGCTTTTCTGTTTCTCTTCTCGTTACCTGTTCCCCGCATCCTAGCGAACACTTCCAAGGGTACTGCTCACACGTCTCAAGGTGTGAATCCCTCGTGTCCGCTTCCATTTCTTCTCCGCAGTATTGACACTCGACTCTCCTTTTGGGACATTTCGTTCTTCTGTGTAACTCCAACTCAACTCGAGGTAGCGATTGGCCACATTCACACTTGAGCGACACCTTACAACCCTCTAGTAGGTGTTCCTCGAGAGAACTGAGTGCTGACTCCCATTCGCACCCCTTTGGGCACGTCACGCGTTTGCTCAATATCTTCTTTTCCTCTCGTTTATCTCTAAAGTTCGAATTTTCTAACTTCTTTCCATCGATTGGACAGTTTGGTTCTGTACTCGCGACGCTATTTTCAAGACAAATCCTGCAGAAGATATGCTCGCAGCTAGTCTGCGTTGGTTCTCTCGATATACCGTTACAAACCGGACAGATTTGCTCTTCATCGATTGGTTGATCCAAGAAATAGTCTCTCTTAAAACCGCCGTTCCAGGATTTTCCATATCTCTCCGAACGGCAGTACATAAAACTGTCAAGACTGCTCTGTTCCGAAGCCATTCGAGCCAAGAAAACACCACACACTTTCAAAAGGAATTATGCCTACTAAACTACCTGTAGTGCTATTCCAATTAAGAATTATCATGTTAAACAATGATCCACCTAGTGTGTATTATGGGGAGAGAGATATCAAAGCTATTTCCAAAAGTATTTTGTTACCAGTTATCTCAAATTTACTTTTCGTGTAGGAGAAACTGAACTCACTCCTCTCTCCCCTCGACAGAGAGGAACAAGTACTCATGAAGCTGGACGCCATCTTCCAGTCTTTACAGGTAGAAACGAAACAAGACATCATCCAGCTGTTACAGTACATAATACTACGCATAGAGTCCGAGTACGACGAACTAGAAGGAGAAGATGTGGAGTCGGAACCCACTATCACATTCGAACTCATCCGTCCCGAGATGGTGTCTCAAGCACTGAGGTATGTGTTAGTAACAAGAATTCGTATTCGGTACACGTGAAAAAATATACAGTAGAACTTCGTTAATAGGAAAACGGTAATACCAAGTTGTTAGCCCCTCGGAATAAAATTAATGTAAATCAATCCAGTTAATACGAACAAATTTCTGGTTTTCATATTAACTAGGTTCTGCTGTAGTAGTGTTTATATTCACAATTGTCCAGATCTTATATTGAAACGAAGAAAGAGAGAGAAGCTGGGATTCCTGTTAAAACGGCAACTCGGGTGGACAAGGAGAGAGAGCGAAGAGAAGTGCTGAACGGAAGCTACTGGCACCAGATGGCCAACATCCTTCCTCCAATGCACGAGTGTCTATGGACTGGACTCCTTGAGGGTCTCGGTCAGTATAACCACGAGTTGGAGCAGAGAGAGAAACTGATTGAGGAGACGGACGCTCTACAGCTGCAGAATGACGAGCTTAAGATGCTCTTGCACCAGTATTTGGAGGCCCAAGTCAACCAAGAGTTGTTGCAACCTCCAATGCAGACTATCGCTCTAAGCTAATGCTGTGTTAAACCTGGCAAACCTTTCACTTCCGTAGTATAACCAACCTATCATTATCTCTGTATTCTGAGCTCACATTCTATTATTAATCACTGTTTAGTTCTGTTAAGAAGGTAGTACAGGCTTGGAGCCAAACGGTTTTAGGTAATATTCTTGACAAATCTGGTGGTTTGGTGGCAATAGTCACAAAAGCATTGCGATAAGCCACTCAAATGGTAAACATGGTGCTTAGCAAACAAATTTTATCAAACATTCATTTATTTAGAAAGCACATTTTCATGCTGGTAACAAGATGATAACTGAGCCAACTCGACAAATTTTAATTTCGTTAGCACGACTAGATAACCTCGCTCGAACTCTGTATCTCCTTCTGAACCCTTGTGAATGCTGACTGTTTATCCGTGCAAATCAAAATCTTCTCGAGTTGCTTTGAGCATGTGTAATTTCATTTTTGTGTAATTTCATTTTTGCTGAATTGTAATAATTGAGAACCTTACTTATAAAAAATGATGTAATCTATTTAGATCTGTCTTTGCACTGTGCAAATAGTTGTAATCAAATATTGAGAGGAGTATAATGCATTACGTATGGAGGAGTGAACTCAAATGGTTAGATCACATCCACAATGATTCTATAATGAGTAAATTGGTGACTGAGTAATTTCAATGTTAGCTGCTTTGACAAGATCATTTTGAAAAGGCGAGAATAAAGGCGGAAAGCATACCAAATTCCTGAATACAATGAAGCATTGTCTAATTTTAGGTCAATTCTCCAGGAAGTGGTGCATGTTTCTAGCGAATGTGAATCGAGGGACAATTCAACCTGACGCAACTGTCAGGCAAGCCTGATAGCTCGAACAGTATTTTGATCAGAAAAGAAAAGCTCAAAACAAAATTGTGAAAATTAGTACCCTAGAAATAAAAAAATTACTTAACCACCTTGTAAATGTCTAATCATTCTTTCAGCGTTTAAACCTACTAGCAATTACGTTTGCAATTGATATTCTTAGAAATATGTTGCAGCGATAAATTGATTTGATAAGACCCTAATCATATTGTCAAGCTAATAAAAAAACAACCTACCGATATTAATATATCCCTAAACCTAAAAAGTATTTTAACCCGAATAATTATTAAATTAATAATTGGCTTCCCACAATTATTCATTCCTTACTCATCTTATTTATAAAATAATACTGTTGTATGACTTGTATCCCTACTATACGGTAAGGATAATCGCGCGAATGTATGTTTGATAATTGCATGGGGGAAAGAATACGTAATATAAATATTGTTCAAACTAAGTAGGCTAAGAAATGTAGTGGCATTGGTTGCACTTGATTTGTGTACTAACATCGTGGTTGTGATCAGAGTTGCACGCGGGCCGAAATTTGTAACCGCGGCCCGCACTTTTAAGTTAATCCGGCCCGCAAGAAGCCCGCATAAATATTTTTGGCCCGCTTTGTAAGTTGCTAACTATATAGAGAGACACTAAGGGAATCCTTTTATGGGAGTGAGTTTCTGCAAACACAATTAAGTGGAAACTAACAAAGTTCCATTTACGTAAGTATCCCTTAATTGGTACCTCGTGACAATTAAAAACATCGTCTCGGTTGTCATCATGGGGAGTTCTACCAAGATTTCCGGCCCATGGGCTCGCAAACTATTATATTCGGCCCGCGTGCAACTCTGAAGTAGGCTAAGAAATGTAGTGGGACTGGTTGCACTTGACTTGTGTACTAACATCGTGGTTATGATCTAAAACTAATGGTCAAATTAATTTCTGTAACATATTCCTTATTCATCTTATTTTATTTCCTGGGGGAATGTAAGAAGACAAAGAAATCGAATATAGTAATCAATTGATTTGTTTACTGATGTCTATGAGGTAATTGTCATTTGCAATTCTGGCAGTATAAACTATAAATAATAGTAGAAAATCAAGTCCTCTTATAAGTACAGAACAAAATCAATGGGATTAGATAACATCCTCTATTTAAATTTCATACTGAGTAAAATGGAAATTGACAGAGTTATTACTATAAGTTGCGCCCTCAAAATATTTTTCGAAGGACTTACTCTTATTTTATTGTCGATTCGTACAATTAATTGTTGGAGAATAAAGCAGCGGATATCAGATAAGAATAGTCAGGAGTACAAAAAGGCTTTGTTTAATTATTGCAAATTCGGTCTATGTATCCCCATAATTGTTACCGAGACATTGGCCATTATACTTATGGCTATTACGAACTTTGAATATGTTAGTTTTGAATCACAGGCAAATGGATTTTTCTACCAAATAGTTCCTTCTAATTGCAGCATGTTCAATTCTCCATCAATGGTGTGTGCTGCGTATCTTGGGCCTTTCTGTCTCACTCTGCAGGCATTAACTATCGTCGCCATTTTGTGTAGCATCCAGTTTCTCAACATCATGAACACGTTTCTAGTGAATGTTATTCGGAAAAGTCAATTCAATCTGAATTTGATTGAGAAACAAGCTTGGTGGCTATTCGGAGAAAGTATTTTTCTAATTGCATTAAACTCGATTGAATTCACCTTCATAATAGGAGTGATTTTAGGCTATGTCATTATTCTGTACAGCTTGTTCAGACTTTGCAAGGGATATCGTGAAGTTTACCATGCACTAAGATGGAGAGCCGTTGACCACTTGCTGTTACCTCGGGAGCGAGCACACTTCAGAAGACAAGCCCACACATACAAGTACACATCTATAATCCTGTGTTGTATTGGAGCATACTTAATCATCTCTCTATCGCTATTTAATATATTCGTAACAGGCCTCTTCGATTTCCTTTTTCAGCCCTGCTGGGTGAATAGGATATACTCAATACAGTTCCAGCTACCACCAACTGCATATGTAGTGAAGGGTTTTCTGACAAATCTTTTCAGATTTTTGGAACGCACCGCCTTATTATTCTGGCTGCTACTCACTACTTTACTCAATCTGGTTGTTCAAGTCACTATTGTTGTGACATATCGCAAAAATTTATCTAAAAGATACCACCTCAAAGTGTGGGCCTTAAGATATTACCACAAATAGACTTATCTTAACATTCTATTGAGTGATATTTGTATTAGTCAGTGTGTGCTCATTAGATGCTGTATTTGTTTAGAACTATCTGGAATAGGAATCACACTCTCTACTTACTCCTCTGATCCTTTGACGTTTAAAATAAATACTAACATTGCTCGTATCTGTATTAATTTTAATGTAAATTTTATTTTCACAATAAAAGTATTTTAACTAAAGATTCAGAATCTCTAATTATGGGAATTAAGGGGCGGATTCTAACATTGCTAATTGAGAACTAATTTGCCTGATATAAATTAGAGAAACTAACAAATAACTATGTAGTATGTATAATTTCCTTGATAATAAATGCATAAAGCAGAAAACTAGCATGTGAAGTCTCTAAAGTCACAGTTGCCCCGGGGCCAAATCCTAAACAAAGTTATTAGTTTAAGAATGCAAGTATAATGTTACCTCCGAAATGCTTCCTTCAGACTAAGTTGCTTGGGTTTACATTTAAATATTTTCGATTTGTGTATGTAATAGTGACTCAAGGATATTATTTATTATTCTATTTGGTAAACGGAAATTTCGTCCCCGGAAATTTCGTCCCGGAAATCTCGTCCCCGAACTTTTGTCTCATTAGAGCCTAAAATAAACAGGCACTAATATGTAAGGAACGGAAAGTGAGGCTTTTGGAGTGGAGTATGTTTGAAAAAATGGTGAAAATGAGGCATTTTGATTGAGAAATCAGTAAGTGCGAAAGGGACATTTCAGGGGACGAAAGTTCCGCCATTCCTGCGAGACTAGTTTGGTTTCACTAAATATCCAGGAATTTAGTGTATCTAACTTATGGAATATTTATGTACAAAAGGGGACGAAATTTCCAGGGACGAAATTTCCGGGATTCGTTATATTTAGCACATTTAATTGACTATTTGAGTCTAGCATTATCAAGTTATGTACTTTTCACAAGTTAATCTTGACTAATCAATTTCTTTGTTACACTGTAGATGTAGACTTACTAGTAAAATACTTTCAATTACACTAATCAATTTCTGTGCCACAGTTTATACCACTTGCTGCTAAGGTTTCCGTTAGGTATATACGTACGTAGCAAACACTGTTTATTAACCTTCAAAAGAATTTAGCATAACAGGAATTAACAAGTTTGCGTTACAAAGAGTTCGTAAAGGTTTTTCCTAGATTTATAACTGATGAATACTTATCATTATATTGTGCTAAGATCAGCATAACATCATAATTAAGAGAAATATAATTGCATAATATTTAGTTAACTCAAACTTGAATTATAAAGAAGTAAGGATTTCGTGTAAAGTGTATGTGTGCAATATGTATATACATACGTACATATTGGCAAATACACTCCTTAATTAATTGAACATATCAGCATGGAATCTGCGCTTATAAATTTATATTTATTATTATTATTATTATTATTATTAAATATATCCTCTAAAGACCCTAAACCTTAAATGAGGGGACAAGCGGAAGGTATTATTTCATTCAAATCATCAAAAAAAAATTGACTTCCCTGAATTAATCATTCCTTACTCATCTTATTTTATTTCCTGGGAGAATGTAGGACAAAATAATACGAATCAATTGATTTATTTATTAGTGCCTACGATGTAATTTCTATTAGAAATTCTGGCAGTATAAATAATCGTAGAATCAAGTCCTTCTTATAAGTGTAGAACAGAATCGATGGAATTAGATAACAACTTCTTTAATAATCTCATATTGAGTAAAATGGAGAGAGCGATTACTGTTATCTGCATCCTCAAAATATTTTTTGAAGGACTTACTCTTATTTTATTGTTTATTCGTACAATTCATTGTTGGAGAATAAAGCAGCGGATATCAGATAAGAATAGTCAGGAGTACAAAAAGGCTTTGTTTAATTATTGCAAATTCGGTCTATGTATCCCCATAATTGTTACCGAGACATTGTCCTTTATACTTATGGCTATTACGAACTTTGAATATGTTAGTTTTGAATCACAGGCAAATGGATTTTTCCACCAAATAGTTTCTTCTAATTGCAGCATGTTCAATTCTCCACAAATGGTGTGTGCTGCGTATCTAGGGCCTTTCTGTCTCACTCTGCAGGCATTAACTATCGTCGCCCTTTTGTGTACCATCCAGTTTCTCAACATCATGAACACGTTTCTAGTGAATGTTATTCGGAAAAGTCAATTCAATCTGAATTTGATTGAGAAACAAGCTTGGTGGCTATTCGGAGAAAGTATTTTTCTAATTGCATTAAACTCGATTGAATTCACCTTCATAATAGGAGTGATTTTAGGCTATGTCATTATTCTGTACAGCTTGTTCAGACTTTGCAAGGGATATCGTGAAGTTTACCATGCACTAAGATGGAGAGCCGTTGACCACTTGCTGTTACCTCGGGAGCGAGCACACTTCAGAAGACAAGCCCACACATACAAGTACACATCTATAATCCTGTGTTGTATTGGAGCATACTTAATCATCTCTCTATCGCTATTTAATATATTCGTACAGGCCTCTTCGATTTCCTTTTTCAGCCCTGCTGGGTGAATAGGATATACTCAATACAGTTCCAGCTACCACCAACTGCATATGTAGTGAAGGGTTTTCTGACAAATCTTTTCAGATTTTTGGAACGCACCGCCTTATTATTCTGGCTGCTACTCACTACTTTACTCAATCTGGTTGTTCAAGTCACTATTGGTGTGACATATCGCAAAAATTTATCTAAAAGATACCACCTCAAAGTGTGGGGCTTAAGATATTACCACAAATAGACTTATCTTAACATTCTATTGAGTGATATTTGTATTAGTCAGTGTGTGCTCATTAGATGCTGTATTTGTTTAGAACTATCTGGAATAGGAATCACTCTCTACTTACTCCTCTGATCCTTTGACGTTTAAAATAAATCTAACATTGCATATATCTGTAATAATTTTAATGTAAATTTTATTTTTATAAGTAACTTACTTAAGATTCCAGTATTTAGTCTGGAATTCTGTGAATCACTGAACAAAAAAGTTGTTAATAAATGTTTCTACTTTTGTCAATTCTTCATACCTTTTCATTGAAGATTTTGAAATATTTAGCCAATCAAGAACCAGGGATTTAACATTGGAGCTTTTGATATTATTGATGAATAGGGACTACGTACTTGCATAGATCTAGATGCATGTAAACAAGTTATAATCACTCTAAACTTAATTAAATCTGATTGATCGAAAATCTTTACACAACAAGAATAGCCATACGCACATCAACACAAATAATATGATCATATTTTCACACCTGAAGTAATGAGATCTCAACGAATATGATGGAGTATTTCGCTTAAAATTTATATATCAAATTAGTTCTCAATTAACAATGTCAGAACCCGCCCCTTAATTCCCATAATTAGAGATATTCTGAATCTTTAGTTAAAATATGTTTATTGTGAAAATAAAATTTACATTAAAATTATTACAGATACGAGCAATGTTAGTATTTATTTTAAACGTCAAAGGATCAGAGGAGTAAGTAGAGAGTGATTCCTATTCCAGATAGTTCTAAACAAATACAGCATCTAATGAGCACACACTGACTAATACAAATATCACTCAATAGAATGTTAAGATAAGTCTATTTGTGGTAATATCTTAAGGCCCACACTTTGAGGTGGTATCTTTTAGATAAATTTTTGCGATATGTCACAACAATAGTGACTTGAACAACCAGATTGAGTAAAGTAGTGAGTAGCAGCCAGAATAATAAGGCGGTGCGTTCCAAAAATCTGAAAAGATTTGTCAGAAAACCCTTCACTACATATGCAGTTGGTGGTAGCTGGAACTGTATTGAGTATATCCTATTCACCCAGCAGGGCTGAAAAAGGAAATCGAAGAGGCCTGTTACGAATATATTAAATAGCGATAGAGAGATGATTAAGTATGCTCCGATACAACACAGGATTATAGATGTGTACTTGTATGTGTTGGCCTGTCTTCTGAAGTGTGCTCGCTCCCGAGGTAACAACAAGTGGTCAACGGCTCTCCATCTTAGTGCATGGTAAACTTCACGATATCCCTTGCAAAGTCTGAACAAGCTGTACAGAATAATAACATAGCCTAAAATCACTCCTATTATGAAGGTGAATTCAATCGAGTTTAATGCAATTAGAAAAATACTTTCTCCGAATAGCCACCAAGCTTGTTTCTCAATCAAATTCAGATTGAATTGACTTTTCCGAATAACATTCACTAGAAATGTGTTCATGATGTTGAGAAACTGGATGGTACACAAAAGGGCGACGATAGTTAATGCCTGCAGAGTGAGACAGAAAGGCCCTAGATACGCAGCACACACCATTTGTGGAGAATCGAACATGCTGCAATTAGAAGAAACTATTTGGTGGAAAAATCCATTTGCCTGTGATTCAAAACTAACATATTCATAGTTCGTAAAAGCCGTAAGGATAATGGCCAATGTCTCGGTAACAATTATGGGGATACATAGACCGAATTTGCAATAGTTAAACAAAGCCTTTTTGTACTCCTGACTATTCTTATCTGATATCCGCTGCTTTATTCTCCAACAATTAATTGTTCGGATCAACAATAAAATAAGAGTAAGTCCTTCAAAAAATATTTTGAGGCCGCAACTTACGGTAATAACTCTGTCAATTTCCATTTTACTCAGTATGAAATTAAAAAAGAGGATGTTATCTAATCCCATTGATTTTGTTCTGCTTATAAGTGGACTTGATCTTTTACACTGCCAAAATTGCAGACACAATTAGATGATAAACATTACTAAATAAATCAATTGATTACTAGTATATTCGATTTCTTTGTCTTACTACCAGGAGATGAATTAAGATGAGTAAGGAATGAATAATTTTTGGAAGTCAATGATTACTTTACATAAATATTTGGGTAGAAGTACTTTCCACTTGTATCCTCATTTTACGTTCAGAGGATATATTAAATATCGGTAATTGTTTTTGATTAGCTTGAAAATATGATTATGGTCTTATCAAATCTTGGATTTATCCCTGCAACATATTTCTAAGAATATCAGTTGCCAAGGTGATTAGTAGGTTTAAACGCTGAAAGATTATTATACATTTTACAAGGTGCTTAAGTTGTTTGGTTTTTTTATAAAATAGTTTAGGGTAGTTACAGTCAGGGTCGCTTGTTATGAACTAGCCTCCTGGTCTCAATTTCATTTTTAGATAGGATTTGTATTGAATCAAGTTCGCTTAATATGAAGTATCTCTATTATGAACAGATTTTTGGTCCCCTGGTGGTTCACTAAGTGACCCTGACTGTATTTTCACAAAATTGTTACGAGCCTTTCTTATTTACATTTTCTGGAGTCTGGCGAAAACTGACAGAATGATGTAATCTGGTGGTTTCCACCAGATCAGTCAGAACTTAAAATAAGTAATAATACAAACGCAGATATTAAATTCGTTGCTACATTATTATTCTCGGCCGGAATCTCGTTTAACTCTGATATGAATTCCAACCAGTGCGGTAAACTATTTTATGCATGCAATAGGAAATGTCTCAAATACAGGGTCGTAGGAATTAGCTATTTATAGGTGTGGCGAAGTGGCGGTCTTGTGCTACACTTCGCCGTAACTACCGAAAGTGGATTCCCAATAATGCAGCCGCCGCCGCACCTGTTTCTACGGCCCTGAAATAACTACGGAATTGTTACATATGTCTCTGGGTTAGCATGGAAACTTCTTTCAATATCTTCAGGAATATTAGCAATCTTGGATTCTGCTATTAGATACCGTCATAATTAACAACACCTTAAATGGTTACGCAATCGTTCTTAAAAGAGAAACATTGTGAAGGAGAATCCTGCGAGTGTTGAAGTATGGATGAATTTGGCTGGAAAGTAAAGTTAGAATCTCACAAAACGAGGTAGAATATTTATTAACTTTTTAGTCTAGTGATTCACAGAATTCCATACTAAACACTGAAATCTTAATTAAGTAGGTTACTTGTACGAGCGATTAAGAACTGAGATTAGACTTTAATTAAAGGTTTGTACAATTAGGAATAATTCATTTCCACGCATAACTGTAATGAATCAAAATTATTAGGTGATCGGTTTGCACTGAAAATACTGAACTAAGTTAGTTCACACTGTGTCCATTCCGCTGGCACCTTTATCAAGAATAGTATCAGGGGGGATCATGGGTTCGGGTTGCGATACTGTTAGGTCTTTCTGTGCATAGAACTTCCCCAATTCTCCCTCTGAGAAGAGAATGACAGTGCAGTAGCTGTCTGTTGACGAGATCACCAAGAGACGTCCGTCATTGGACCAGGCCATATCAGTCAAGTTAGCATAATGCACCTGGCCAATCACAGCTAACGCTTCTAGCCGCTGAGTGTCGTACAAGTACACTTGAGTGAGGGTAGCCACTGCGTAGATCATCCTGTAGGGGAGTTTGAACAGGGCAGACCGGTTTGGCTCTAGTTCATAGAGTCGGGGGTTGAATCGGACAAGAATGGAGGGCTTGTCGAGGGTCGGTAGGTATAGCACCGGCTTGGTTAGACAAGTGCGAGAGAACACGTAGGTACAGTTCACGATCTTGTCTGCGTCTGAATGGTACTGTCCAGATGGAACTACCAGGATGCGTCCGTCTGGAGAGTAGGAAAGGCGGCGGAAGAAGCTGGACAGTGTTTCATCTTTGAAGGCCTTGAAGAGAGTTCGGTCTGGTGCTGTCAGCTTAGAGACCGTCGACACACAGGTCATGCCGGTCGACAGGCTCAGGAATTTGAGGGACCGGTCGCTGCTGAGACTTGCGACCAGCTGTTTCATCGGATCGTAAGCTACTCCCTGTACATAATGCTTATGCTCCCTCACGCGTAGGAGAGCCTGACCTTTCTCCACATCCCAGAGAATGGAGGTGTTGTCAACTGACCCACTGACTAAACGCGTCCCGTCCTTGGACCAACTCAGATCTGAGACGTCTTCAAGGTGTCCTTTGAGAACTTTGTGCACACTCCACTTGTCGGATTTATCTTCTCCCTCCCTTGTCACCTGTTCTTCCATCGTCACATTCCACACTATTATCCAGCCGTCATCCCCTATATCGAACAAATTCTATGATATTATTAGTATACACGCCAACCGTCTCGATTTTTCACTTTTCTATTGAGCTAATTTTCACGAGTCTCCCGTTTTGAAAGGTCTCCACTATCAATATCTGTTTTGTTTAAATTCCATACTTAAAACTTTCCTACTGCATCCCACGAAATGCAACGCCGCGTCCCGCTTTATCAAGGCTCAAATTAGCACGTATAAATTGGCTAAATAGAAGTTGTGTTCTTATTCGGTCAATTTGATTTGCTAAAGTAATGGTAATGACTTTCTATCAGATGAACTACCTCCCGATGCGAGGAAGCGTCCGTCAGGACTAAACCTGACAGTGTTAACAGACTTGTCGTGTCTTGTGAGGCTAAACAAGTATTTGAGTTGAATCTTGTCCTCCACAAGAGAGATGTCCCATATCTTGATGTCCTTGTCAGCTCCTGCCGACACCAACCGATAGCTGGAGGGGAGGACACTGAAGTCGACACTGTAGACTGGCTCCTTGCTGTGCCATACGATCTCAGGCGTGATCAGTTTCATAGACCGATTGGGTTAGATTGATGAAGCAGAACGAGTAATTATACTGAAAAAAGATTAACCAATACTCTCTCAGATTTTCATTTGAGTAAAATGGAAGTCATAAATATGAAATACGTAAATAAAAATTTTAATATTTTCTGTTTTGATTATATTATTAATTAACATTGTAAAAATAAAGTAAAGATAGAATTTAGAGTATCGCCTCTAAAGATAAGGAACATTGGAATAACTTTCTCTTTTCTTTCGACATCAGTGATTCCCTCATCAACGAACCCATCCAGCCATCTCTCCGATAGAACCAAAACGGTATTCAGTGTAAACGTATCTCGGAGTGCTGTGATCTCATTTAACATGACGCTTTTCACCGTTGACCCTGATCGCTGTACATCGTACACAACAATTTCCAATCTTCTCCGATAATTCAATAAAACTATGTACTTTTTGCCCACACTAAGGAAGACATATTCATTGAATACTGGTATATTCAAAACAACTTTCCTGATTCGCAACCAGTTAGAAGTGCTGTAAATGTGCAAGTATTGCACTTGGTTATTGTCAGAACACAGAAGTGCTAACAAGCCTCTATCTTTTGACAGTTTGAATGTAATATTAGTAATATTTGATACGTCGAAATGGGTCTGGAGTGAATCTATTATCCGAAAGGATTTGTCATGGAGTATATTCAACATTTGAAAACCAATGGTTGAGCATATAAACAGGGCTGGTTTAGGGAGTAGTGAAAAATTAAAAAGATTTGGGAAGACACATTCCCCAACCGAGATGCGCCTTTCGAGTTCTCCGTTGTTAGGATTCAATAGAAAGATTGAGTAGTCTGAAGATAGAATTGCTAAAACATGAAGATGACCTTCTTCATTCGTCAAGAAATCCAAATGCATCAACCCAGACATGGAGGGAAGTGGAATTCTTGTTTTCGAGCCCAAATAATTTATCTTGAAAATATCTAAGTAGTAGTGTGCGATCAAGATGAACTTATCGCGGAAATAAGTCGATACTTGACTACCTGCCAATGTCCGAGAATTGCTGCCAACATCTTTCCCCAAAATATCCCCCGTACATACAAATACATTTCCTTCCAGTTTCCAGACAAGAACCACTTCATTCGACCACTCTTCATTGTACCCATGAATCACGAACCAATTGTCACTAGAGAGTACTCGGAAAACTCGGATCTTTCCCGATTCTTGAGACTTCTTAACCAGTGGCTTATTTCTGTATGCGAATGGATGGACCAAATTGTTTTGGAAGGTTTTGATGGAACGACATAACTGCTTCCATTGAGTGTTGTTAGTTAGAAGAGCAGTGGTGCTATACTCACGACTTAATTGTAATGAATGCATTCTCCATAGGGTGCTACTGCCTCTACAGTTAATAATATCGCACCAAGTTTTATTCACTAACATACAAGACAGGATATCTCCGAGCGAGAGAAATTTCAGGATTTTTACAACAATATCGAGTGGGAGCTGTGAGAAGTCTCGATAGAATAGCTTCGTGAGAGTGGACTGCACTGAAAGTAACTCTTCATGGGAACAATCGGAGAGGAGAGAAATAAGGTAAGCTAGTCTGTCTCCAGTGGAGAGTGCAGTGAATTGTGGAATCGTAGGCAAACTAGACATCTACGATTGCAAGTTAAAAATCAGTGTTTTGTCCTGGTAGCAATTGCCTACGTTATGATATTGAACAAAAATTAGCACTATCATAAAAATCTGTCCATTTAATTAGTAGAAAGACGTAGTTTCAGTATATCGTCTGCCACGTTGCCACATGGCGCAGTGCTAATCTTTGCTTTCATCATGCGTTGAACATGAATCATGCATAAGCATGGTGCGTGGTAGAATGGGGCTATAAATAGAAGCAGCTACTCGTAATTAATTAACAATAATTTTCAAAGTATATATCACCAAGCAATAATTCAATTTGAAATTTCAGTTTTGGAAAATGTACCTGATTTTTTAAATCAGTCAAATATTTGAAACATGTTTGTCAATTGTCATTAGGTCTAGATAATCTCATTAAAGTGCTAATGGGAAGTGTAGTTAATTAGGCATTAGACTCCGAATGCGTATAAAAGTAACGAATTCCTTCACTCAGAAATCCAATATTCATTTCAAACTGTTTGTGTATCTAGGATGTCTGGAAGTGACATACAGAATGTGCTTGAGAAGTACATGAAGCTTGACCAGAGGGGCTACGTACAGGTCACATACGTCTGGATAGATGGGACCATGAGCGGTCTCCGCTGCAAGACGAGAACACTGGACCATGAGCCAGAGGGTCCGGACGAACTTCCTATTTGGAACTTCGACGGTTCCAGCACGAAACAAGCGGACGGAACTAACTCAGACATTTACCTCTACCCCAAGGTGATGTTCCGGGATCCGTTCCGCGGCCATCCGAATAAGCTAGTCCTATGCGAGACTTACACACACGATGAAAAGCCGCACACGACGAACTCGCGGCACAGCTGTAACAGCTACATGAAGGACTCCAAGGTTGCAGCTGCCAAGCCTTGGTTCGGGATTGAGCAGGAGTACGTAGTCTGCGACAAGACGGGGCACCCTTACGGTTGGCCGACGGAGGGTTTTCCTGCAGCACAGGGTCCCTACTACTGCGCCGTAGGAGCGAAACGAGTGAAGGGAAGATTCATTCTCGAAGCGCACTACAGAGCCTGTCTGTACGCCGGGGTGAAGATAGCGGGGTCCAACGCGGAAGTCATGCTGTCGCAGTGGGAATATCAAATCGGGCCTTGCGAGGGAATTGAGATCGGAGACCATCTGTGGATGTCCCGCTTCCTGCTGGAAAGGGTGGCTGAGGACTTTGACGTTGTGATCTCCTTCGACCCGAAACCGGTCCCAGGGGACTGGAATGGCTCTGGGGCACACACCAACTTCTCGACGCTACAGATGCGAGAGGCCGGCGGTATTGCGGAGATAGAGGACGCCATCACCCATCTATCCGCTAACCACAGCTGGCACATCGCCAACTACGACCCGAATGGCGGCCAGGACAATGAACGGCGTCTGACAGGTTTGCACGAAACCTCCTCCATACATTCCTTCACTTCCGGAGTAGCTAACCGCGGGGCAAGCGTGCGGATTCCACGCCAATGCCACCACGACGGGAAGGGGTACCTAGAGGACCGGCGCCCCTCATCTAACATGGACCCTTACCGCGTCTCTGAAGTAATCGTGCGCACGACAATCCTGCACGAGGATCAATCTACTAGAAAATCCTCCATGTAGATGTGTCCAACTCAGCTCTCAAGTTTCCGTTTATTCTCTCATTCAAGTTACTAGTTCTATTTATTCATTGCTCACTTTCCTGCCTGAATTGTAGTAATTTATTCAGCTGAAAGTACTCAAGTAGATCTTTGCTGTCCAAATATTATTTTCAATCAGAAATCTGACAACTGATTCCAATAACTAAGTTTATAAGTCAATGTTATGTCCGCACGGTGATACACATCTGATAAAAATCCAACAAAACATCAACTGAACTTGAATCTAATTATCCTTAATAACCCTCTTTGGGACTTTATTTCACCCAAAATGCTCGCTTGGTTCAATAACTTGGAAGTGGATTTTTTCAAATTTAAATCTTTCTAATCATCATAACTCAGCGACACATTTTCTTATTTTTATAGCACCAATCGATGTAGAATTGTCTCCTCTTCCAAATGACTGGAAGAATCGCGATAAAAAAAAGGTTTATTTTACTAGCTTTATTAAATAATATTATTTCACTAACATGTAGTATTCAGCTATCAAATAAACCAGCGAACCCGAAAACTTCAGGCCATTGCTGGGGGAAATCGACTGTATTTACTAATTCTAAATACTAAATAAATATACATTATCGATACTCAGTTCTATCCAATTCGTGAGCCTAGGACTAAAATGAAAGTACTGTGCGTATACTTTCTCCATTTTCCAGGAGGTAGAAGGATTTCTGAACTTCCTCGAAGGGGAGGGTGTGGGTGACAAACTCGTCGACCATTAGTTCCCCCTTCATGTAATCCTGGACCAGGAGCGGCACGCTATCTCGACTCTTCCAACCGCCAAACGCCGTTCCTTTCCAGATTCGCCCCGTCACCAGCTGGAAGGAGCGAGTGGAAATTTCTTGCCCCGCCGGTGCCACTCCGATTATGGTAGACACGCCCCATCCCTTATGCGCGGTTTCTAGCGCCTGTCGCATCAGATCAACATTCCCGACTGCTTCGAACGTGAAATCGAACCCCCCGCCAGAAAGTTCAATGAACGTCTCATTCGCTGGTTTAGTGAATTCTTTCGGATTCACAAACTCGGTAGCTCCGAACTGTAGTGCATACTTCTTCTTGGCCGGGTTGATATCAACCGCGATGATTTTCTTAGCTCCGGACTTCTTGCAGCCCATGATGGTAGCCAGGCCAACGGCCCCGCAGCCCCAGACGCCGCATACGCTGTCCTTCTCAACCTTGGCCGTGTTCAGAGCGGCGCCGTACCCGGTGGAGATCCCACAGCCCAGAAGACAGACCTTTTCGAGAGGAGCCTTCACGTCGATCTTGGCTACGGATATCTCACAGCAGACCGTGTACTCGGAGAAAGTGCTGCAGCCCATGTAGTGGAAGAGGGACTTTCCCTTGCATGTGAACCTGGTGGTTTTGTCCGGCATATATCCTGCGTACTGGGTCGCGACTATCTTCTGGCAAAGGTTCGTCTTTCCGCTGAGACAATACTCGCACTCTCTACACTGCGGGATGTAGAGTGGGATGACGTGGTCGCCGACTGCTACCGATGTCACTCCTTCCCCTACGCTCTCCACTATCCCGCCTCCCTCGTGTCCGATCACCACGGGATACACCCCCTGGGAGTCCAGCCCCCTGAGGGTGCCAAAATCCGTATGGCACACCCCAGTGTGCAGAATGTGTACCCTCACTTCGCCGAGTTTAGGAGGCGCTACCTCGATTTGCTCTATTTCCAATTTGTTCGGTTCCCAGAGTACGGCCGCTTTGCAAGTAATCACTTTCCCTTTTGTGTCCTCTTGAGCCATTCGATTGCTGGGCGACTTAGCGGTTAATAAGGATACTACTGTTGCTTGATAGGAACAAACGATTATAGAACTTTTGTATGGCAGATTTACTACATAGCGATTATATACTAGTTCTGTTTCGTGATAATTATACTACCATGAGTGATTATCTGAAAAAAATCGCAATATATTGTACGAAATCGTTTTCTTAAGCGAGTAAATATCACAGCAGTAGATAACTGGAATGTTTTGAGTTGTCGAGGAATCTTTGCAAAGACTTACCAGCCCTGTTTAATATCACCAATCAATGAGTTGTTATCAAACAATGAATTTAAAATACAATACGTAGTTTCAATTAATCACATCTCCGTGCACTAACAACAGCGTTAGAACGCAGGACGGCATATCATCAACAGATTGAGAAGATTGAGAATTGTTTAAGTACACTCACTAATTAGTTAGAGATATTTACAATCAGCTACTGGAACTGGGCGTCTCTTGATCATTGTAGCTTTTGCTTGACAACTTGTTTCATCAGAGTTTTGGTACCTTTTGAGAGAACTGCTTTATAGTAGGGGTGAATAGCCTAGAGAGAGTTTAGCCCGTCACTTCATAGTTTGATCGATAGTTTCGACAAATCTTATGTAAGCAAATGTCATAGTAAAAAGTTATGTTTAATAATTAGAGTATAGGAATCTATTTAATTTTAGATCATATGATGTTTTCTTAATAAGTTTAAAAGAAATTGTTGTATCAGGTCAAATGGTTGCTGATGATAACAAGCATATATATGTATGTAGCTTCTTCAATTTAACATCCATTTTTGATGAATAATAATAATAAGTTTGGCTTCATAGATAATAGAAAGTATATTGTCATTGGAATGTTTATTAAAATAAAACTCATCTAATAATGAGGAGAAAGAAGATGTAATATTGTAAGAATTCCTTTTATTAAATTGGAAGTCATATACGTAATCTATAAATGGAGTTCTTACTTGCATAGATTAGCCATTGGTTGAAAAATGTAATGACAATCCATGTAAAATTTAATGGTGCACATTCTGTGTACAATCTTTATTGGTTAAGTATTGGAGATGGTAGATTTTACGGGAATATTACAAGTTAATTAGCTATAGTTATGCCTATATGGGCACTTGAACAAATACAAAGTCTTTTTATCCCTCTCAACAAATTGTGCCCCAATAACAGATACAGATAAAGATTTACCTCCATGATCTCTCTAATAATATCCCAACTTAGTCCCCCACACACAGAATGTTGAAGAATTAATGAAATGATAGTGCTAACCCCTACCATAACAGAATCTAGTATTTTAACATACAACCCCCACACACACACGAAAAACTGCAAAATGGATCAATCCCTGTTGGTTATTACTAGAATCTCACCTCTTGGAAAATGAAGGAGGTGAGACTGTCTATCATGGAAGCTATGTCTCTGTACTGCCCGGTGTATCTGGAGACAGACCAGACGACCAGCAGGAGCAGGGCCACGCACAGGAGAATCAGGACGAGGTTGGCTAGAAAACTGCTGATCAGACCTAACACGCCTGAAGAGAGGTAACAGACAACCACGATTGAGAAGAGAACGGCAGGGGTGCGAGCTGCCATGAAGATGTTCTTGCTGTCGTTCATCTTTCCGTACGTCACAAACATTTTCCCAAGTTCGTCCTCCAATAGAGTTTCATACTTCTCACTCATTATGGCGCCTCCCATCTTCTTAATGGACCGGAACACCCTCATCGCATCTTCCTTCGCCTGGGAGTGAGTGACATCTAGCTCTTCCGGGTTCAGGAACGGCGTGCTAGGACCGCAATGCTACAGTAGAAATTCAAAATATTGCATCTAATTTCATAAATAATTAGGAATTCTTCCCAAAGTCCACTTCTCCCTCAATTACATTCATCCTACCTCATCCATGGTCAGTTTGTATGAATCTATGCTGTCATCTTTAGCAGCGAGATGATTAGCTTCTGCTGTAGCCTGATTGAATTCAAAGTTTATTTTTAGATCTCAATTGGAATATCTCATAAATCTAAAACCGTTACCTCTAGCATACTCTTCGGCTCTGGGAGTTCTCCTCCTTGGAAAATCTTCACATATCCCTACAAGCACGCATACATATAAACATCACTTCTACCACCAATCAAATCTGTTGTTTCCGCGATCCATTACTTAGCAGCAAGATCATTGGTCAGTTTACCTCTACATAGTGAATCAGTTTCTTTCCTGTGATCGTATTTCCGCTTATCTTTTTGATGACCAGCTGGTCTGCATCCAGGAGAGAAGGCATGAGCTGTTGCAGATGAGTCACGAATTCGGATTCAATGTCTAAATTTAGATTATAATTCTATATGATTAACACGATTATTCGAATTAGTTAATGTTATGTGAGGAAACACAAACCTTTGAGTTGGCCTGAGAATCCTTTCCCTCCTCTTGCCACCCTCATTCCGGGGTGTGGCATGAGGTAGCAGCGGATGTCGTCAAAACAGAAATAAATGTGCTGTCGTGTGATGGACAACTCTTCTTGCTGGCCGTAATGTATCTGTATACAGATAGCGTAATTTGATGTGGGAATTACTAATACATCAATTCAGAAGAAATCTCTATGGGTAAACTGGGGGGTTATTCTATCAATGATTTACAATATTAAACGATGCGCATGAGAGATAATTGGGCCAATTGTCCTCTCTTCAGTCCAGGAAAGAAATGGGAGTCCCATTATCCCAGGCATCGTAGGACCTCTCTACGGAATCCTGCATATAGTCTAGTGAAATAATACAATCACAATTACGCGGGTAAAGTACCTCCAGCACATTATGCAGGTAGTCCTTCCCTCCGCTGTCTCCGTACGGATTGTCGTCCTCGTGGTACCAGTCCCGCACCAGGAAGAGGAGGGACTGGAAGGGTTTCTCGTTCTGGTGGTCGCTAGCCAGCCGCGCGTACTCCGTGAACAGCTGCAGGTGCTGCAGGTCGTTCTCCTGTATCTGGGACATGAGGTTGTAAATCTGAAGCGAGCTCAGCATTGTGCTGAGTGCGAAGATGGTTGCATTCTGTTTCACAGTCGTTCTTGTGTCGAACGCGCCCTGTGTGTCCATCAGTAGCAACGCCACCTCTTCTCCGGAATGCGGCAGAGTACGGATGAAAGGCTTGCTCCACAGGAGGATCCCGTTTGTGTCTGGATTTACTCCAGACTTCCAGGAGAATCCGGACAGGGACTGTTCAACGTCTGACAGCCATTCTGACTCGTTACTCTACACAGGCATTCACTGCATGAGCAGCTCTATCATTCCACTAAGCATAATGACGTATCTGTACTTACGTGATTAAGGTAGCGTAGCATGAAGTCAAGAAGGAAGGACTTCCCTTTCCTGAAGGCCCCTGCAACCGACACGATTACCACAGGCCTGTTCGCTACTTCCGGGTGTAACAGGACAGATTTTAAGCCCTCCATATTCAGGATGAAACCTGTCCCTTCGTCCTCGCCTCTCACGATCTGGACTGAGTGCCCCATCTCCTCAACTTCAGGGTTCGCTACTTCCACCAGGTCATCTATCATAACACACCACATCATTCATTCTATAATACACACCAGGGATCAGTGAAATGTTTGTTACCTGAAGCTGTTGCCATCAGAAATTACTTTTCGAATTCTCGATCGTTGAATAATCTACCTAGCTCCATGTTTTATAGAAATATTATATAATAAAACAGAAACAAATAACAACAACAACAACACTACAAAGGGTTTTCTAAACAGCCACCTAGGCTCTCGGAGGTTTGGACATAATATGTAACTGCTTATGGACAGAACATGTCACTATACGATTTTCAATCTGACACATTGCGACACATTGTGCCACTTTATATCTTTTCTGCATTATAAATTTTAAATAATTCAATAGACTTTTCAAACTCGACGCATAAGATAGAGTTAATAATTCTGAACAAAGTTTTCACCGGAATTCTTTTTTCAATCCTATTCATACGTATTTTTCACAATTTCTATTCTCGACTCAAATTTATGTCGAGTTGTTTGCAGAACTTCAATTCAATTGGAACTAGTCAAGTGTCTAAGTCAGTGGTTCCCAACCTGGGGTCCATAGACCCCTTAGTGGTCCACAGGATTCGAAATTTTGTATTACGGTTAATAGGAGGGGTCCACAGAATATAGGAAAATTGATATTGGAGGTCCACAGTCAAAAACCGCTGTCTAAGTTTTATAGTTTAATTTGTTGTTATACATATTTGCTTTGGAAAACTTCCGCTAAGTTTAATTAAATGTAGAAATCGAAGATTATAATACAATTGTTCTAAATTTAGAATATTTATTTTTGACGAATACAAATCCCAAACAACTCTATTTTTGTGCTGAAAATTCAACCACGTTGAAAACGAGAGTTACGAGAAAGGAATTCATAGAATTTTTATTAATTAATAACAATCAATTTCTATATCTAAATCAGTTACAAGGGTCTGCGATAAAATATTTCCTCTCCTTTCTCCTGGAGATAACACACTCACTATATAGGCATACCTAACACTGCACAGGAGGAGCTAGCTAATCGGTTAGTTGGAAGGAGCTGCGAGGGCAATCATCGTGAATCTCTGCTCGCTGGGATCTCTCAGCATAAACATTTGGCAGACCTTCGCACAGTCCTGCAAGAATGTCTCCTTGGTGCAAGGACCGTGACTGATCGGCCCAAACTTCCTCCCGTCCAGTTCGATCAGCTCGCCCTCTCTGCGGACGAACGCTACGAAGTGTAGGTCGACTCGGTCCTCGGGGCTAGGGACAGAAGATTGACCTTCCTCCCCGGCAGCCTGATGGGCCTCGGAGATTTCTTCGCTCGTCTCCAGTTTCGTCCCTTTCTCCAGAGGGGAGAGCCCCTTCGTGCTCAGAATAAACTTCTTCAAACCCCCCTCCTTCAGAACGAGCTGGTCATCCATGGTATTCGCTATGCAGTGGATCATGGCCACGGTGCCACAGGCGTTACTGATAGTCTGGGTCATGTAGTAGGTGTTAGCCGGGATCTTCTGCGGGTTTTGGGCATACTTCGTCTCCTCGAGTTTTCTCATCTCTTCATACTTCTCACTGACAGGAAACAGAAGTATGAGAGCACAACAAGGGGACGGGACCATGCCTAAAAGTTCTGGATCCAATCCATACACGTCTGAGAATTGCATATTCTCTACCCCCATCACGCCTATGAACTTGTTCATCACCTCTGGATTCGATTCCAATGGGAGCCACTTGATTTTAGGGTCAGAGCCTCCTTCTGCCATTCCTATTTTTAGTCTGTAGGATATTAGTACGGTAAGTTTAACATTAATTCCCTGGGACACTATATATAGGACTCTAACTGAACATACTTCTATATTTAGAAGCTAAAGATGGAGGCAATATGTCATGCAAATAGAATGGAATCTTCCAGAGACAACTTCCAGTTTTTAAATAGCTTAAAATGAGTGTTCTGTGAGAATCGACAGACTGACAAGCTCGTAGAGAATAAAATTTAAATTAGTGCTAAATTAAGGTATATTGGATGCCCAAAATAGATCTAATATGGCTATGGAAATAGACACGTTATGTGACGAAACACAATACAGAGTAAAGTTGAACTATTGTTAGGATATGAAGATTATGAATTACAGTCAGTCCTCTCTAATTGTCCACTTCTGTAATTGTCCAGGTTCTCTATTTGTCCACTTACCAGAATAGGAGTACTATGTGCACACACACTTCGAATTCTATAATTGTCCACTTGCCAGAATAGGAGTGCTATGTGTACACACACTTCGAATTCTCTAATTGTCCACTTGCCAGAATAGGAGTACTATGTGCACACACACTTCGAATTCTCTAATAGTCCACATAGGATCCCATACCCAATAGTGGACAATTAGAGAGGACTTAGTGTAAATGGAATGTAAATATTATTAATAGCTAATACGTATTGTATTCGTTACAGAACTTATTTCAAGTTTCTTAAACATGAAAAATTATCCAGGATAGTTGATGTGACAACAACCCCGAAAATAGCAGATTACACCCACTGACTTTGCACAAATATAGAATCAGAACACATTTATCAAAAACATCAAATTAGGCGTAGAATCAAAAATATATATATATTCTCATAAATATAAATAAAACAAATATAAATATCTTATAAAACACAGGGATTCACTCGCCTACATAATCCTTGCTACCAGTAGAGAAGTCGTATTCGTACTCCTTGTCTCCTTCTCTCTTCTTCTTTCTCTGCGAAATTAGTTTATAGAGAACGGCGCTACCCACCGCCGTGTTAGCTCCCACCCCCAGCGCCCCCAGGGTACTCCCAACCGTGGCTCCCACTCCTAGTGCCGCGACTGACCCAGTTCCTATCTGGGCCGCGGCCATTGGCGCCGCACACAGCATGACAGGAGCAAACGCAGGAGCAACGATGGGAGCGGCGGTCCCCGCTGAGAGAATAACCACAGCAGCGCCGGCGATCGCTAGGACCCCGCCCCCCGCACTCACGGCCAGGAGACCGAGGGTGAGCTTGGAGGGCCAGAGACTGGATGTGGTCGTGTTTAAAGCCTTGGCCTTGTCGTCTGGAGGCAATTCAAATCCAGAGGAGAGTATTGAGCCAACAAATTCTTTCCCATAACATTTCTGTTTCATCGCGTGAGAATAAGAGATCACCTGCTTCAAGAGTTCGCATACAATCTCAGTGGGAGTGTCAGGGTGTGTGTTAGTGATCGCAACTCTGTTGTCCATACTCGCCTTGATCTCTCTCAGATCTTTCAAATTACTGAACGCTTGATTGCACTGATCTAAGGCGTTTTCCTTGTTTGAGTGAGTGAATAGGAAGAAACAGCGGTTGTAGAATAGGTCCACTTTCTCTTCGGACAAAGCTTCGGCTAACATCTTAATGCCTCGAATGAATGTAGACTTCAATCTACCTACTTTGATCACCACGCAGAAGATAGAGAATGTGTGAGTTTCTGCTATTGAGTTGATGAGAGAGTTGATTTGATTCAGAGCATTGTTTTTCTCCTTACTCTCCTCTTGCTCGTTGAGATCGTCGAGAGAAGAGAAATCGAAACTCCTTTCGAACGTGAGAGAGCATCCCTCTGCTTCCAGATTAACCTCCTCAATGTCTAGCTCGTCATACTTGGGCAGTTCCTCCACTCCTCCCAACTCTCCCTTCTTCCCTCTCAGTTGCAGCAGCAATTCAGTCTGGGCGGTCTGGTGCGGACCTAGCAACAAAACACGGATCTTGGGACGCGTGAAAACGATTATTTGCTTCATCTTCTCCCGCCAGTAGTCTCCGTCCGAGACGTAGCGGGGGCTGTCCACCAGGACGTGTCTGAACCGAACCAGTATCCACAGCTTGTAGAGGAGGGGGCAGGACTCAATCTTGCGGTAGAGACAACTATTCGCCTCTTCCTCAGTAGCGCCGAGTTTATCCGCGTGGGAGAAAACCAACAATGCATTGTCCGTTAGGTTAAAGTCTGGCAGCTCGACTTTGTCCAGAAATCTTTGAATCTCTTTGACAGCATTGGTCAGTTCGTCTGTGTCAGAAATATCAATGACAATGGCGAACAGAGTTGACATGCATTTAGCACACTTCTTCAGTGCGGAGTATGCGTTGTTAAGATGGGCCGTGTCTACTTTCCGCGGGTCATTCAGTCCAGGCAGGTCAAACACATGCAAACTAATGTTGATGTTCTCTTCCGAGTACTCAGTTGTTTGCTGTTCAACAGACTGGGTGGTCGAGATCATTTTGTCTCCGGTTTTGAAGCAGTCCCTCTTGAGGAGGAAGTTACCAAATGCGCTTTTCCCCGCCCCCGTCTCTCCTAACAAAATTACACTCCTCTGGTCGCCAGACGGTGTCTTGCTGTAGCTACCACCCATTAGCTATGCTAAGATTCTATACTAACTACTGTAGCGTTCAAAAGTAGACTAATCGAGTTCTGCAGATGTGACTCTTTCTTAAGTTAAAGTTAAAACGCGTACTTCTCGTATTTATTTGGAAGTTGGAACTAAGTTTGAGGTTTTCGGATTGATGACCGGAACTTTGCTTAGAAAATTATAATTATATTTTCTCAGAGAAATAAAATAGTTTAAATAGTTTAAGTTTAACTGATATTTTCAAGTCAAAAAGAAAATCATTGCGATTTATAAATTGCTATTAGGAGTACACTGCATCCTTGGTCCCAATACCAACTACTAATTAACCAATGAGCTGCCACTAGCAATGCTAAAAATAGAACTGATTAACTCCTTCAATGATACTAAAATATTGATACGTACAAATAGAAACATCTCAGGTTTGCTCGGATAAGAAGCATTAGCTTTGAGTCTCATTCTCAATCCCGACATAGATGTCATATTGCTGATCTAACCCAATGTAAGAGTCACTCATGAGGAACAGCCGTAATGTATGGTGTCCAGGTTTGGTCGGAGCTGTGAATGCTAGGGAAGTGTAGCTAACCTTCCTCACAGAAGAGATGTGCTTCATACTGATGAGAGACCTGGTCTTCTTCTCGCCGAGGACCACCCACCAACCTTCGTCTTTGGATTTGGGAAAGCGGGGCGTTTCGGCTCGATTTCCCTTCAAAACGTTTCTCCTCTGCGTCTGATGCAGCCTAACCTCCACAATGTGCTCCATTCCAGGAAGCAGGTAGTGGTTCGTTATGTTCCCGTGGGTGGAAGGGCTGCTCTTAACCTCGCCGACACTCTCATCTTCTAACTGAACCTTGAGAGTGAAGTCTACTTTGATGTTTGGAAGGTTTTTCAAGAATTTCGTCATGTCATTAATTTGTTGATCAGTGAATTCGTCTTGGAACATTCTGTTAATTACTCCTGGGAACTTCTCCTCAGCGAATATCAGTTCTACAACGTTGCTGATCGTAACCATCTGCTGCTCGGAAGGGAACTTAAACCGTCCGAGGGTTTGCACGGTAACATGTGGGAGCATGAGTAGCGACGAGTCAGTGATCCAACAGGCCTGAGACACCATTTGGATGAGATGGATCGCGAGCAAGGATTGTTCTAACAAACACTCAGCAGCTGTAGCGTCCAACAAAGCCTGCAGGATACGAAAACTCTGGTCAAGTACGGTCTTCCTATCGGTGTAGTAGTCCGCTATGGGGAGGTGTGAACGAGAGAAATGGGATTGGTACAGCAGGAACGCTTTGGTGTGCGGACTTTCGTAGCTAGCATCACTCACTTCAAGTGGCATAGTGGCGGCCAGGTCTTTGTTCATAGTGTCCTCGTTGTGCCTCACAGGGAGTTCAGCGTACTCCTCAGCATCACACAGTAGCTGTATAAACTCGATTAGGCCGCAGTGTGAGTTAATGCGCTGCTTGAATAACTTCATCGTTTCGTGCTTGAGATAGTAGAACGAGGCAATCTTGCCGTACTGTAGTGCCGTGATGCTACCGGTATCTTCCACCGTGATGCAGTGGGATAGCTCAAGCTTGCGTAACGCGTCTCCGATGAGGTTAGAGAGAAACGTGTTGACATGGTGTTCATCCACTCCCTCCAAATTGTAGTAGGACGGGTTCAGGAATAATCTTCTGAACAGATACGTCCATGTGATATAGTCAATGCAATCCTGCCTCGAATGAATGCTCCCACTGACTATCTCTGCGTTCAAATGATCAGGAATCACTTCCAGCAAACTGGACTCAACCGGGAATGGCTCGTACAAGAACTTTTTGTAGAAATCCTTTTTGATATCGTGTACCAGGATAACAGCGACACCTTCATCATCATACTGCGGCCGTCCGGCCCTCCCCATCATCTGGAGAACGTCTGTGATGGGAAAATCAACGTAGCGCTTCAGCTTCCCATCAAAGAACTCGGTGCCCTTCACTATTACGAGATGTGCTGGGAAGTTGACGCCCCAAGCTAGCGTAGAGGTCGCGATGAGGATCTGTATTTTCTGATCCACGAACAGCTGTTCTGTCAGTTTCCTGTCGCTCTCGTGGAGCCCCGCGTGGTGCACCCCAATCCCGAACTCTAAGAATTGCTTCAGATTGGGATCATGAACCTCCTGGAGCATAATTTCAAAATTAAAATCCTCCTCCATGTGCAGCCACTGCTTATGATTTCCGTCTGTGACCAGGAACCCCATGAGGTCCACAGCGGTCAGTCTAGTCTGCCTCCGAGAGGAGACGAAGATGAGGACTGGCTTTTCCGGGGAGTGCATGAGGATGGCTTTGTAAGCTGGTTTGTTCATAGTCGCCATGCGCGGACAGTAGTGCTTACCTGTGAACCCTTCTATATGCACCTCCAAGGGTACCGGGCGTACGGAGGGCTTGAAATTGAACAGACCCCCCGGTTTGATTCCTAGCCACTCGGCCAGATCGCGTGCATTAGCCAATGCAGTGGACAATCCAATTATTCTAAGTTTAGACTCAGTTTGTGACGAAATAAAGTTTGTTCGAGAAACAATGACCTCCAAAACTGGACCTCTATCTTCGCCTAGCAAATGGATTTCGTCAATAATCAACAACACCACTGATCTGACGTAGGAGCGTGTCTGCCAGGACCTAGATATCCCGTCCCACTTCTCAGGGGTAGTGATGATGACGTCAGAGGATTGTATTGCGTGTATATCAGGAGTTACGTCACCTGTCAACTCCACTACTTTCTTACGGAGTTTATTCTCCAGTCTCAGTTTCCAATCCTTCATTCTTTCTCTCACGAGTGCTTTCAGCGGAGCGATGTACACACATTTGGCGCCCGGATAATGATTGAAGACGCGGAACATCGCCAACTCTGCTATGACGGTTTTCCCGGATCCGGTGGGGGCCCCTAGCAGTACGTTCTGGTCAGAATGAAACACGGAGTGGAAAACCTGCGTTTGAATCGGGTTGAAGTAATCGAACGAATAGATTGACTCGTAGTCAGGGTTCTTGAGTGCGTTCTTGGGGAGAGGTTGTAGGTCTAGCAGCTCGGAATGTGGGAGGTACAGCTCTGGGAGTACAAGATGCTTGAAGGAGAGAACCTCCAACGTCTCCGCATGCAACCACAAGTCTGAGACGGCGCTGATAAGATACTGAGCTGGGATCGGCTCGAAGATAGGGATCGTGAACACCGTATCGATATCCTCCCCAGTACGGACCTGCTTCTTGTTTACACTGATCAGCTCGCTGTAGTACATATGGTCATTCTCCGAGTCCGTGATCCAGAGCCACCAGGACAAACTGTTCCCGTGGAGCCGCTCGTTCCACTCGAACTTGGGGATAATCGTAACGCGGACGCGGAGCACCGTCCTGGTGATTGGCTGGACTGTGGACTTCAAGTCTATGCGAGGGAACTGCTTCACGCACCTGTGGATGATGGACCCTCCTTTCTGGTAGTTAATCATACGCCCGATTTCATTCTCGTCCATGTCAGTCAAGCGATCTAGGTTGAGGTCTTCCCTCCGTCTCAGCTTCTCGTAGAGATCTTGCGACAGGACGGTCTGCATTTGGCAGAGAGGGTGGTCGGTTGGCCACAGCTGTCGATCGACACATTTCGCGAGAGTGAGAAGGGAATGTGTCACTCTAGGCCAATTTTTCTTCAGAGCAATATCGAACAACCCACGCAGGATACGACCTCCGTTCTGAGAGACATAATGCAAGTCTGAGATGAGAGAGAACGTCTCCACACGCATCCTGGAGATGTGGGTTTGCAAGAGAATGTTCACTTTGCCGTGCGGGTTGGTGGGGCCCCCCTTCACTCTCAATCGACATTCCCTCTCAAGAGCTTTCAATTCTGGGATTTCATCATCTCTCACTTTCACTTGCTCGAATTCTCGAGCTTCTGAAATAAGTGCGAACAGCGACGGGTCGTCTAAATTCGGAGAAAACTGATTTCCAATAGTCTCGATTGTGTCATACTTGATGTAGAAGTGAGAAGCTGCCCGCCCTAAGTCAGTTGGAAAGAGAAAACCTGTTTTCTCATCGAATCGGATCATCTTAATCTTATCAAGACTCCTCGCCGCTGCTGTTACAAGTTCATGGCAGTGAGTCTCAAGCCTCTCAGCACTGTTTCCCCCCGACTGGAGTTTAATCCCGTACGCCAGTGGGTTGTTCCTCAAGCGTACGTACAGATAAGTGTACTTCAGCCACTGCACTGCCTCGCCGATGTTAGAGACTGTCCCGAGTACCAACTCGGCGTTCAGGTTATCAGCTAGCTTGTCGATGAACTGAGACTCGATCGGATTCTGTCGCGTTAGAAGGGAGAGGTAGTGGTTCAGTTTCTCGTGGCTGGTTATTATAGTCCCTTCGCCCAGTTTGTCATACTGCGGACGGCCCGCCCGCCCGAATATTTGCAGAACATCGAGAATCCCGATGTCTACGAACGCACTTTTCTCGGCATCGTACACCTGTGTGCCTTTGATTATGACGGCTCTCGCAGGCAGGTTCACCCCCCAGGCAAGTGTGGAGGTGCAGACTAGCACCTGAGCTAGCTTCCTGGTGAACAGGTCCTCCACCAGGGTTCTGTCCTTTCGAGGCATTCCTACAGTGCAGGCACAAATCAATGCGTATCAGATAACGGCTGTGTACAATGACGTACAAATATGTTAATATCTCCTCTATAGAAATGATATGTTAATATCTCCTCTAAGGAAATATTGTTAATATCTTATGTCATTCAGTTCAGAATGGATTCTCTGTATTCGAGTATGAGAACCTAGTTTTAGTTCTGATAACCGCGAAAATTAATATTTGAACCAATTTTAATATAGAATTTGACATACAAATACAAACTCATAAATATTACGTGGAATAATCATATAGTCAATATATAGCAATCATGAGCAAGCATAATTAGGATAGAGAAGAGTTGATGATTTTCCGTTAGAATAAGAGGGAAATGGACAGAGCAGACAATATCCACGGGATGAGAGATATCCTGTAGATAGCAGCCCCGCTAATAACATCGCAATGCATTCCTGTGGCAGCTGGATTCTCCTCGGCAACACAGCCCACACTCTCACGCATACAAAGAGAACTGCCAGTACAGTTAAAGTTACAGTTGGAACAAATTAGGTTGAGTCCATCGCAGAGAGGAAGCGTATTACAGACATCTATCCATCCGGTATGTGTTTCATTAAACTGTACACACGCTTGATAGGCCTGGAGTACAACTCTGATCTGATACAAGGTACAGTTGGACAATCCAATCTCACAAAGAGACCCCACGAACCCCTGCCCACAATCACACGTTCCATTCACACAGTTCGCATTGTTGGAACAACTGATAGTGGAATTACACTGCTCACCACTCACGATGTTCAGACAAATTAGGGCAGAGAAAAGTATCAATAAATTAGCGAGCATTATCTTCATCATAAAGTATTGCCTGAGATGTAACTATGTTTTGTGTGTGCATTATATACACAATTACTTGGGTCTTTTAATGGTTTGGAATAATGGCATACTTGGATCATCAATAGTGAGAAACATTACAACAAACATTCCTAACTGGTGATTAGAAAAGAATGTTTTTTTGTTAGGATAATCAATGATGTAAAGCATCTCGTCACGGATTCAACATAGGTCAATAGGAATGTAAACACAAAAGAAGCAACAACTATATCATCACAAGACTCTTAATTATCTGATATTGATTCAATTGAGGAGGGTTGACTAATCTAAGAATGTGTCCCAATACCATTCTCAAAATGAAAACTCTAACTTTTGTTCTGTACAAATTATGAATTTATATATTCAATCAAAGAACTTCCATGCGATGCAGTGATATCATTAATTAAACCCTAGTAATGGATTGGTCAGAGTTAATACAATACCTGCATGGTGCACCAGGAATCCCTCGTGGAACAGCTGTTTGAGAGGAGTGTAGTGAGCTCGCATTATGGACTTCTCCGCCTGATTTAGTGCGGGACTGAACGCAACTCTGAAGTACTGACTGTCTCCTTTATTCTTCGACAGTTCCTTCAGAAACTCAGCTGTCTTCACCGTAGCGTTACGAGCATGAACGAATATCATCACCTGTGTGATAACCCTGTATAAAGCAGTGTATCAGTTAGCCTACAGATCCACCAACACAACCTGGTGTCCCTCCTTGAGGATGGCGAGGGCTCTATCGTAGCAGATAGCGTCCATATTCTTGAGTTGCTGCATTTTCGGTCCTTTGACGCCGATGAAAGTCTGACTGAGAGGCACCGGACGGAATCTCCCGTCGAAGAAGAACAAACCGGTGAAAGGATCCACCTGCAGGAACCTGGCAACGTCTATATAGTTGGGAAGTGTAGCGGACAGGCCGATGATCCGGATTATTTTCTGGGAGGTTTCGATCTGTCGGATGGTACGTGCCACTAAAGATTCTAGGACTGGGCCCCTATCATCGTGAAGGAGGTGCACTTCATCGATTATCAATAGCTTCACACTCAGAGCTAGCGACACGTCTCCTACAATTACTCAATTGAAAATAACTGCATCTACCCAATTGAATTTGTTGTTTTATCACCTGTTGATTTCCTCGTGACAACATCCCATTTCTCAGGTGTGGTTACTACAACGTGGGTGGTCATTATCTCAGATTTAGACAGCTGGGTGTCTCCAGTTAGCTCGCGTACTTGCATTCCGATATCCTTCAACCGCTCACTGAACTTCGCTACAATCTCAGCTGCCAATGCTTTCATGGGAGCGACGTAAATGATCTTAAGCTCATCCATTTTAACTTCCTCCTGTCTACAGTGCTGGTTGAAGGCGTGGAGAATGGCGAGGAGAGCTACGTTAGTTTTCCCCGCCCCCGTCGGAGCACAGACCAGGAGGTTTTCATTCGTCTTGTAGGCCGCTTCATAGACTGTGCTCTGAACCACGTTAAGCCTATTCTCCTTGAACACAGTCTGCACTAGCTGGTCCAGTGAGTCCACACGGATTTGAGGGAATGAAGTAACAAAGTCTGAGCCCCCTTCTGAAACGGGAATGCTTACCTCCTCGAATTGCTACAAGAACAGCTGAGACTTAATACCAGACCGAGAGAAGAATAACTCAGATTACACTTACGAGTGTGTCTCTTCTAACTGCGTTGGTTGGCAGAGACAAGTGGGTCTGGCCTATGATAGCAGCTACCGTCCGCACCTTGCCCAGCTCATCGTACACGTGAGGGTACAGCTCTGTGGGGTGTTGGTGGGAGTGGCTGGAACCACCTAAGTATAACTTACAATGAAGAATGACCCATTCAGTGTACAGTAGATCCGTGAGATTCTGATACTACATAACCATGGATGGTTTTGTAGCGTAGAATTCTGAGATTTTGTTTCGCTTACTCAAATGGCCTTGTGGTTCAATCGGTTTCATCGTACCTTGATAACCATCGCCGCCAAATTGTGGCACGCGACACAATTTAGTGGCATAACATAAGAATTTCGTGGATCTACGCAACAGTACTAATTAAGCTTAATGCGTTAGAGATAGTTTGCAACGGATAGAGTCTCGAGTTGACCTACCGGATAAAATGGGTCGCTTCCAAGCTCCCTGCAGCTCCAACTCTCTCTGAGACCTGAGGATGGCCGGGTCGTATCTGGAGTTCTCCTCGCGGAGTCCTTTCTCTGTCTGCTTCAGCTCGTTCCGCCGGTTCTTGCGGATCTTCTTGGCCAGCTCTTTCTCCTGCTGAGACTGGACCAGCACCGTGCCGGCAAGCACCGGTCTCCTGGGCTTTGGACCGGTACTGCCGGTGGCGATAGCATCAAGCAGGAAGAGTTTAGGAGAAGCGTCCTTGCAGATTTCACGTCTAAACGAATTGAATTGTAGTGGAAAGTATTGAATCCATGGTTCCACTAATACTAATCGTCAGTATGTGGATAGTGTGTTACCTGTACTGGACTAGAGTATGCACCAGCTCTATACCAGAATCCCCCAGACAGTCGAACAGCGTCTCAGCCACCAACTCATCTCCCTCAGGACCAGACAGCATGTTGATCACAGTGCCACACTTCTCCCTCGCCTCCTCCACTATGAACAGCTTCTTGAGTTGGTCCAGGAGCCAGAAAGGAGGGAAGCGAGACTTCGCCTGAGGCTCCACTGGTGGGGCTGGATCTGTTCCGTTTTCTGTGACGTCACCGTTCGGTAAGGAGAGGATCTGAGTGAACTCGTCCGCGTAGCCGTCTGGGAGCTGTGGAGTGTCGGCGCCTTCTTGGCTGACTGGATTGAAACGGATGTCGACACCGAAGGCTCGGCTGTTGAGATTGAGATGAGCTGGAGCATCCTTGGTGTCGGTAGGAGCGGGAGGAGTGGTATTGATTGTGTCGTAGGGGGACAACATTTCTCTGAGAGTGGGGGCGGCCTTGAGAACGCGCTGGACACACAGAGCTATCTGCGATACGGTGCCAGCAGAAAATGGACCGAAAGTGTCCCTAATCTTCTGTCCCTGAGACTTCTCCACCTTCCCAGAGTGTAGGAATATTCTGAAGAAGAACACAGCTCCTTCTTCTATGCTCTCCTCCGTCGCATCCCCTCCTATCACCTGAGGAGAACTATGGATAAGACAGTTAGCTGCGATGTAATATGAATTAACAGGGGCCAATTCTATTTATAGAACAGACCGCACTCTTTTAGGGTTTCCCGCCCAAAATGAAAATCCCTGGTCCACTCGGGTTTTAACCATCCAGTCGTACCTTGGTGGCCATGGAGTATATCTGGAAGAGCGTCTCTTGGATCTTGGCTGCGGTCTGTCTGTCCTGCTGCGAGGAGACTATCTCCTCGGCGATCTCGCACAGCTGTCTCCAGGGCAGAGTGATGTCAGCCTCCGGAGGCGCATAACTCTCAACCACTGCCGGTGTCTAGTGAATTGGTTCGGTAAGAAATCTTAACATTACACTGGTGCTGTGCTAGCAAGAAGGAAGGTTGCAACTAACTACCTTGGCGTCCCTCGCTCTCATCTTCTGGAGGACTTGGGGGATGGGGTCAGACGGCGGTTCATCTGGCATCCCTTGCTGTCCGGACAGGTTTGAGAATATCCTGAGGGCAGCTAGAAAACTTGGGAGAGGTTGATTCCTCTCTCTCACTTGCGTCGAGGTCTGATGCATACCTTTGAGCAGTTCTGTAGCTAGGCTATGATAGGAATTTGATTCCAATTTAACTAAATTAAATCCTATTTAATACCGTTCAATTCATTGGAGAGTTCATCAGGTCGTTCTATTTATAGACTGATTAAGATATTATACATATACATATATACAAGATTAGATTCACATTCTAAAATATTCAGAGATCCATAAAACATAGCAATAGAAGCATAGAACGAGACATACAAACGCAATCCAAAGTTTGAGAAAAAACAGAGTTAGTAAGGAGCATAGGCGGAGCTAATGTAGGCCCCTGTTACGTATCCGGTCTTACCGGATCGACGCATCCCCTTCTCTAACTTCTCGCAGAGCCAAGCGTTCCCGCTCATCTCCTTCACCTGCACCATGTCCCCCTGCTCCAGGTAGAGGTCGGATGGGAGGTCGGCTGGGTGTGGGTAGATGGCTTGGTACACCTCTGTCACTTTCACACCTGGCGCCACTTCCTGGTTGGTGACGTCATCGTAGTGCGTGCACCAAGTGGCGTCGAGGAGGGCTTTCCCTAGCGTCTCAAGCCACACCTCCACGTCGTCTAGGTCTGCGATGGAGAAGTAGTGGATCTTCTTCCCGTCGTGAGACAGACACAGCACGCTCTTCATCGTACCGTACGGGCCTAGCCACATCCCGTAGCACTTGGACAGATTGATGCGGCCTAACACCTGCGTGTCTCCCCGGGACCTATAGTGGGCCAGGTAGTCCCCCACCACTGTGAAGTGGTTCTGGACGTAGCTGTTGGTCTTGGGCTCGAGGTACATCAGATCCCCGCTGTGCACCGGAATGCCTTGAACCTCTTCAGACTTTGAGAAAATCTTGAATCGCTTCTTGAAAGTGGATTTAATGTCGACACCTCTCTTGGTGGAGGTATCCGGCTTGTTGAGTAAGGTGTCAGGAGAGATGTACTCCTCGTAGATGTCCTCCTCCACCTGAATGGCCTTGGCGAATACCTGGAGCCACTTGGAGTCTGGGAGATTGGCTTTATGGACGGGAGCTAGTCCCACCCCTTTCTTGATCTCTCTCATGGTGATGTCGATACGGGACCCGCGTGTGGAGATCTTGGCTCCGTAGATGGAGTATTCCTCTCGCACCTCTTGCTCCTTGTCGTCTCGGAAGATCGTCAGCTGGGGGCCGGACACCACCACCCACACCTTGTGTGAGGTGAGACCCCCCAGGCGCTTGAGCCAGCCTCTCTTCTCGCACGCCCCTTCGTCGTCCTCCACGGCCAAAGCATTCTGCAGCTCCGACACGTCGATCGTGTCCGGCTCTGTCTCATTCAAAGACCCAAGCTCGTCTGCCACTTCCACCACTTCCGCCACTTCGGTGTCCTTCGTGGGGAGACTGGCGCCCAGTTCGCTCCGCTCTGTGTCGGAGAGAGTGGACCCAGATCGGTCCTTCTTCCCGGCCGCACCCCCAGGGGAACTCCTGGCCTCCTTCAGCTCCTTCACCCAATCGCCGCGCTCCTGCTCGGTCCCGGCCACGAACAGGAAGTTGGTGCCCTCCATGGAAGTCACCTCGAACGCGTGAGGCGTCTCGGAGCTGTCGGCCTCGGTGATGCTGCATCCGGCGATGAGGATCTTTCCCTCTGCCGGCGTGTTCTCCGCGCTGCCGTAGTAGAGGTGGCCCGACTTTATGGCGCAGTACTTTGGAAGTGGTTTGCTCATTACGCCGATCTTGACGGAGAGCTTCCCGGAGAAGACCGCCTTCTTTTTCTCGGGAAGAGGGGAGTGCACCCTCGCTTTCTTGAATAGGGAACCCAGTTTGGCGCCTAGGTTTTTCGGCTTCTCTTCCGGTTTCTCCGGTTCATCCGGTTCGTCGTCGTAGAGCTCCTCGTCCACTTCGAAGTCCACCTCTGGCTCGGGCTCGGGCGGTTTCTGGGACTTGCCCCCGGTATCCGCAGTGGGGTCTCCCTGCTTTATGATGACTTCGCCGTTCGGACCCATCTCTATCGTCAGTCGCCCGCTCCGGAGTCTCTTGCCAATGTCCACAGATTTGGAAGGACTCCTCTTTACTCCCTGGCGCTTGGGGGTTGCGTCCGCTCCCTTTTCTTCCTGGCTCCCACCTCCACCCCCACCTCCGTCCCCATCTCCCTCCCCCTCGTTGAGGTGAGACATGGGAGCTTTGGTGACATTCTCAAAGTCCAACATGTCCTTAGTCAGCAGCTCAATCAGTTCCTTCCGGCTCCACTCGTGAAGTGGGCTGGAAAGGGTCGGGATCTTCTGCAAGAAATCCAGAGCTTTCTTCAGATGTTTGAGAAGTTTCTCAACGTTTATGCCCGCCATGCTGACCTCTGATATCCAAGAATAAAGTCCTACACTACAGTTAGAAAGATGGAGATAATGCCCGGGTATATATGCGTGTGATCTGAGTAGGAGGATTATAACATTACTATAAGTTCTATCTCTGATAATTTCTCCTGAAATTCTTTGATGTCGGGTAAAGAATACGAATGGCACAGCCGTGTGTGAATTCAGAACAATTTGAAATCAGTTATTGTGTGAGATAATAAAGAACTTAATGACTATAATTATTGCAAAATATCTGAGTGCAATCAGGGATAGCAATTTTCGACTACGGTAGTGTCTGGCACTATAGAATTGTTGAGAAAATATATTGACCGAGGGAAAAGTCAATATAATATTGTGGCTACATCTTATTCAGCACAATAAGAATATAATTGTCCTCGTATTTTCGGGTTTAATGGATAATGATTTAATTTGCAGGAATAATTTAGCTTCCCATGAGAACTTCCATTGTATTCTGCACAAACAATCACGGCTGTAGAAACAAAACTGAATGAAGAATGCATTTTATAAATTCACATGCTGATCTCGGGAATGTAATATAAAGATTCCTTACCAGACAAAACATTCCTTCGGACTTCGGACTGATATTATCATAATAGAAAGAATTGGAAGAATGGATGGAATGGAAAGATCACATTCTGGAATTCGAAAACAATATCCAAATTCCCGTGAAGAATTCTAATGAATAAATTGTGCTAGAAGTGATTCCTTTGCCACTAGAGCTTATGTATCCTGAAATGTCCCAAATAAACTAGAAGAGGGCATTTCCAACCCAAGATTGAAGCAGTATCAAACTTCTAAAAAACATATGTAAAAAAGCCATGTCATGTTTAATTCAGAAATAACATTCATAATAATACTAAATAGAATCAGCACATTTGAATATATTAATATTGTTCAAATCTTTCTATATTATTCATTAATAAAATAGGTAGAAATCAGAAATTTACCTGTCTTAATAAAGATAAATTAGGTATAGGTACAGATTCAGTAGAGGACTAGGAAAGTGATGTTCATAGTGGAAATTTTAATTAAAGGAGTAGAGCCTCAAGACAGGGTTGAGAATAAATACTTAATATTAAAACTGTTTAAAATTAAAACTGCTTGAGCATCTAACTAACAGTGAAGTTATTTAGATTTTCGAGGATGGACAAAGGCGCATTTATTACCTCGGACGCACCTTCCTTGCAGCCAGAATTTACAGGTGACCTTCCCCCCTGGGAGGCTTTCGGGGGGTTTAGGGTTGTCGGGGTATCTCAGGAGGAGACACTTCCCATACTTCTCCACTCCTTGGAGCGCATTGATCGCATTAGCCGCGTCATCCGCACGAGTAAAGTTGACAAAAGCCGCACGGTTCTTGCCTTGGATTTTCGGGAGGAAATATACGGACTGAATGCGACCAATTCCTGAGAAAAGTTCGGACAGTTCTTTCTCTGTCATGTGAACATCGATGTTACCCACCCACAAAGAAGCCACCGTCCCCGGTTCTTCTGTCAGTCCGCTCTGACGGACATTTCCCTGTGCGGAGGAGGTACTGTGAGGGTGTTTGGAGAGAGGATGCGACGCCCCCTGGGGATGGAAGGACTGGTAATGCCCGTGTACCGGCCAGGAAGGATCAAACATTCGCTTGTACCCCGACTCATCATCATCTGAGTGGTAGACGTTATCGTCCTCAGAGTCTGAGATCTGTCCGTGGATCAGCAGGTCGATCGCCTGCTGGTAGGTCGTGCACCTTTTCATCGCCTTCTCGGACTGACTGGTCGTGAATCCGAACTCTTGCAGCTGAAGCGCACGGACAAGGTTCAGCTCACACTCCAGATCCTCACTCACGCCCTGGATCTTCTGGACGATGAAGAGCGCCTCTTCGGCCTCCGTGAAACGTTTCAGACCCCTCAGTGCTCGGGCGCGACGGAAGTATCCTTTCGGCCAATCGATCCTCAGCTCGATCGCTTTTTCCGCGTCGACCAGTGCCGTTTCAAAGTCGCCCAGCCTCTCGTAACAGAGGGACCGGTTACCGAAATACCGGTACTCCTTCGGGTTGTAGAATATGGCGCTCGTGAATTTCTCAATCGCAAGCGGGAACTGTTCCTGGCTGGCCAACTCGTTTCCTTGCTCGGCCAAGTGGATAGCTTCATCGACGTGCGCCGTGTTCGCCAAAGTCCCGCGCTCCTCTGAGTAGGGTTCCACGTAAGGAGACGGCATCGGGTTGAAGATCGGATTGAACTGCTGCAGCGTGTCGCTCCTCTGCGGTAAATCCGGATTGTTGTTGGACACTTTGTTCGCGGGTGGTCTCGGGGGGTCAGAAGTGGATGCATTGTTGCTGGTGTGGTCTTTCGTCCCGGGTTTGGAAGGGTGGAGCGAGAGTGGGTGGGTGGGTAAGGCGGCGCTAGTTGGGCTTGTCGGAGAGGTGTGGATGGGAGAGGAGAGGGAATGAGAGTGGTCCACCGACTTAAAAGGAGCGGAGGGAGGTAGTGGGGGCTTGGAATGGGTCGTCCCATTCATGTGACTCTTGTGCGTCTGCGGAGATTGATTCAGCTGGGGAGGAGACCCATTTGATCCAATCCCGCTCGTACTAAACGCCTTCTTCTTCTTGCGAGAAACCGTTACGAAGGCGGACTGAGTGTGGAGCTCGCGATGCGACTCTTCGTGAGTTGAGTTGCGTTTATTCGTGTCTGGCTTGGGACAGCTGTTCTTCTGTTTCGCGTTGTTCTGAGGTGAGCTGTGTTTCTGGGTTTGATTGGTCGGAGCGAGATCTGGCTTTGCGGAAGGATTGGAGTTTTTCTTCGAATTGGGTTTTTGCTGGTGATTTGGTTGGCTGGAATTCGTCGCGATTTTTCCGTTGGGAATAACTGCATTTTTCTGAGTAGAGGGCTGGACTGAGTTTATAGTCGGTCTAGCGTCCCCGTTCCCCATCGATTGAGCTCTCGGTTTAGGAGGAGGAGGAGGAAGAGGAGGAGGGGGTTGGGGAAGAGAGTTGGTTTGGATCGAATCTTCCTCTTTTTCCTTGCTAAGGTCCGGGGTTGTAGTTTCATTTCGTTCAGAAGAAGTCTTGATCTTATTTGCTTGCTTTCGTTTCCGATTCTTCGTTCGTTTCCGTTTGTTCTTAGTTTTTTTCTTCTCCAAGCGTCTCTTCTGCTCCTCTTCCTCTCGGATGAGTTCTTCCGCATTCTTCAGAGCTTCCTCCGCCGTCTTAGCGAACCCGGGCGGCTTTTCGTCCCTCAAGTACTGATAGTCGAGCGGACACTCATCATCCGAGTATTCGGAGGTGTCGTAGTACTCTTCAGAAGTGTAAGGAAGATCTTCGTCGTCATATTCCATATCGTCATCGAAGAAACACTCATCTTGACAATGCGCCATGAATATGCGCATGAAATACTGAAACGCATCCTGAAAATCGCCGATTTCAATCGAGTCCTCTTCGGGGGTGGTCAGTTTCTGGTAGGCGTTCGATACCTGCTGGAATCTCCGCGTGGCGTTCTCTTTCTCCGGCCCTTCGTGCTTATCCGGATGCCATTTCATGGCTAGTTTCCGGTATGCGGTTTTCACTTCAGCCCCTGATGCCTCGGGGGCTACTTCAAGTATTTTGCACGCTTCTTCGAAGGTGACTGCCATCTTTGTGAGATAGAGAGCTAGCTAGTGGATTGGAATAACACGAGAGAACAAGCTTATGTATGCTCATACTGAAAGCTGAATGCTTTCAATCCGTTAGAGGAACCTTACGAGTTGAAATAACAAATAAAGAGACAGCTGCAGCAATCGGCTATTGCATGAGCGAAGTCGGAGTTAGTCAGAAAGATCAGATGAATAGATCTCTGAATAAATTTGTTCATGTTCGAATGAACGGGAGTCGCAAGGCCGAATGCCAATTTCTAACACTGAATGGGTTAAGTATGGTTTCCAAAGAGATAATTTCGTCATGGAATGTATGAAATGTGTGATTAGTGAGTAGATTATATTATCACCAACTTATTGATAGTGCATTTTTCTCGCCCTAAACAGCTAGAAAACGTATAATAGATTTGAAGATATTTTTCAATTTCTTGGTATATAAATAATAATGATTTGAGGTTTCTTCCTTTTCAGGAAGAATTATTGATGCAAACAAAAGCTCATTGTTTGTGAATGTAATGTAAACCACAAATTCATGCAAGATGATTTTGAGCAAGAAAACATTAAATTACGTATTGAGAAAATTTTCATTTTCTAATTTCTACCACGAATGTATTAGTTACCCTTCGTTGCCATTGGAATGTGTCGCGTCATTTCCGGTTTAAGCCATTATAATATGAGAAGCCATACAAGTCTGGTGTAGTTCTATAAATAGAAAATCCCAGGGGTAACGTTAAAAAGATGCACTCTAATATATCACAATAACGTGAACGTGTGAAAATTTCTAACATAAATATTTTTAAATAATCCAGCTAATCTTTGCTTAGAATCTAAACTTCCTATCATGATACACGCATTTATTAATATTAATACCAGCATGTAAACAAACATACATCCACACTAAGACAGTGGTGTAGTGCTCAGAGTGGGGGAGCACATGTAAATAGTATTTAACGCCAAAATGCTGGGAAGACATGAACATATCTATAAATGTTGTCACAAAAGGTTTTGCGATCGCCGCTCCTGCATAATATTGCGAAAGAATAAGGCAACTCAAGAAAATAGAGAGAATTTAGAATCAATAAAAAGATAGTGTACCAATCTGTCGAGGAAAATGTCAAACGCAGTATCTCTTCGGAAATTAGTGGGGACGCCGCTCCCCTGAATTACACCCTCGACTAAGTATGAGAGGGAGAGAACGTTAATATTAATGCATATATCATTGCAGTTACGAAAGGCTAGGAAATATCTGAATCTTAATAATTATATTTTAATGCAAACAGCAGAATTATAGTTTATAGATAAGCAAATATTCTTAAAATGAATAATGAAGAACTGCTTTTATAATCAGGAATTGAATCACAAGGAAGGTTCACTTGAGATTCTCACTGGACTCTCCCGGCCATGGAACAATAGTAGAATACTTGTGACTTAATGCATTATTGACTTCGGAGGAAATTACCTTGTTAAATGTATCACATTGAAATATAGGGTTACCAAAGTTGAAACAATTACTCATTACTCAATATACTATTTTAAGATATGGAATTAGTCATAAAAAGGGAAGTCATCTCGAAGAGGTGGAGATGATGAACTTTCAAAATGCTGAGGTAAAGGGAACAATGTTAAAAGTGAAAGAAATGCAAAGCTTAAAGCTTTCAGAAATCTAATAGTCCTGCTGGGGGGAAAAATGCCTCGTGAATCCCCCTCCCACCATGGATATTTTGATTATCACACATTCTATATCCCTGCTACAATTAGATACATCGTTTATGCAACATTCCTTTGGAGCAATCCGGGTTATAGGGACTCTGACTGCTGAAACCAGTGCGGTAGGTCAGGATACAAACTGTCAACTCGAAAGTTAAACAACTAAAAGAAAACGCTTCTCAATTTTGTCAGGCTATCAACCCGACTGACCAATGAATGAATAGTATATTTTGCTATCTTCAAAGTTTATGTCAAAAATTTTTTCAGAAAATTAAAAAAAAAAACTAGCATTTTTTTTACAATAAATACAGGTAAATTAAGGTAATATCAATCAACAGACCTCAAATCAATGAATTCTGTAAATTCAAAAAGATTTTTTGCAATAAATTTGAAAACCTATCACCAAATTTCAGAACAGTTTCAACACAGATGTTTAATTATGTGATTGTCACAATAAAAATGCAAGAAAATTATCTTTTCAACATTACATAATATCTAACCGATTGACGTCAATAAACTTGATCAAGTCTAATTAACAGCTGAGAGGTTACAAAGATATTTCAGAATAATTAGTTTCATTACAAATGTAATTTTAGTTTGTGTGGCTTAGTGGCTCATAATTAATATTGTCTGTCTGGTGGTTGTTATGCTGGCATATTAAAAGCAACCATAGCGTTTCAAAAACTTCTGAATTGTCCATCGTATGTGCATCTCATGATCATCAGAAATGAATGAACACGAATCGAAGAAGGTCAAAGCTACGAAAAAACGTGAGGTACAAAAGAATGTTGGAGTTGGAAGCAAGAACAAGAAATCAGTCCAAGAGAAATCGATAGAAAGTTGGAAAGTATTAGCAATTGCAGTGGGAATAGGAGTGGCATACTATAGCTACATCTCCACCCTATTCGAAAATGATTTATTCTTTTCACGCCTCTCAACACTTGAAAGAGAGCTTGCATTCCGAACTGAAATGGGGCTCTACTACTCCTACTATAAAGCAGTGGTCGAAGCTCCCACACTTTCCCAGGGCATCTCCTCGCTCCTGAAAGACAATCGGACAGAATACCCCTCCACCATCAACACCCTTGAACGATTCAACCTTTACCCCGAGGTAGTATTGGGGTTGTTGTTCCGTGGACTACGAATCGGTCTGAAACGCGACTGTTTTGAAATCACACGCGGTTATAAACAACCCAAGGTAGAGTCGTGTGTCGGACTGGGAGATATACACAACTTCTATGTGACGTGCATTTTCGCGCTGAATGGAATGCTAGGAGGGTTGATATTCTATCTGGGATGGAGTTTGAGTGGGAGCCTATGGGGAGGCGCTTTGTCCATGTCCCAATTCTTGTACAATCACAGTGAGTCGACTCGGATAATGTGGACGCCTCCTTTAAGGGAGAGTTTCTCATTTCCGTTTTTCTTCCTACAGCTACTCGTGGTTATAAAGTCTCTGCGGACAAGTAGTTTCACTTGGAGACACGGACTATCTCTCACCATGTCGACCGTCGGGTTCATGATACCCTGGCAATTCGCACAGTTCGCTCTATTCACACAGCTCCTCTCACTCCTGGGGACCTACTTGTTGGGATACCTGTCATACAAGAGGTTCCAAGGAATCATGATCTGTCTGCTATCAGCACTCTCTATCAATTACGTCCTACAGTTCTTCAACCCTATGCTCTTCTCTTCCCTCCTCTTCCCCTGTCTCATAATATGTCTCGCTATGACGTCACTACATCGTCACTTCCAGCGAATAAATAACAATATATTCAGATGGTGCATACAAGTAACGTTAGTCGGGATTTCAACGTTAACGCTCAAGTTAATTATCTCAAAATTGTCTGGAATCCAAGACGACAATCACATCTTCAATATCCTCAGGTCGAAGTTCACAGATTACAAAGACTTCGACACTCAACTCTACACTTGCGCGGCTGAGTTCGACTTTATAGGATGGGCCTACATTGGAAATGTCTGTGCTACGTTCCTAATGCCAGCGTGGGTATTCGTGCTACTCCATCTGGCGCGTGAATATCTAAGGAACTTTTATTGGCGGGGCCAGGCGGAGAATAGCATTGCAGAGCAGGAAAATGGTTCCAAGTATTACATGGCATTCCAAACACTGGCATTTTCAGTGCTCGCTCTCCTCATAATGAGACTCAAACTATTCTTCACACCTTCAATGTGTCTTCTCGTGTCACTGCTGCCAGTATCCACCTACGGCCGGTCGATCAGCCAGAAGAAATTAACGAGATTATTAATCGGGTATTTGGCGATTTCATCCGTGTTGGGTTGTTATAACGTCTACAAACAGATGCAAGTATTCGGAGAGTACAACAACCCAATGATGGAGGAGCTCGTTCTATGGATCCGAGGGAACACTCACGAGAACGCCGTGTTTGCGGGAAGTATGTCCACGATGGCTAATATCAAACTGTCCACAGGCCGACCAATAGCAAACCACCCGCACTATGAGAATTTAGATATTAGAGAACGGACTCGCAAAATCTATCAGATCTTCGCTAGGGTCGATCCGTCCCGAGTGCACACTACGCTCAAAGGGCTCGGGATCCAGTATGTCGTGGTGGAAGATGGGTTTTGCAACAAGGAGACTAGGAGCGGGTGCAAATTAGCGGACGCCTTGGCCCTTGAGAACGAAGATTTTGAAGAAGAGACCGCATTCTGTGAGCTGGTAGGCTACACGACTCCTCCAGGGTTTAGGGATGTGTTCAAAAATAAGAACCACAGAGTGCTCAGGCTTATCTGATTGTAAATATTTACGTGTGCCGTGTGCTGTAAATAATTTAATCGTGTCTTGTAGTAGCAATTAAGATATGCCATTGGAAGTATTTTCAAACTTCTCAAGGAACGAGACAATCTCCTTAGTATATGATATTTCAACTTTTAATTTATTTGCCCGCTCTTGGAAATGAAAATTTATTGTTAAACATCGCCTTAGAACTTGGGATTTGAAAAATAATTGTACAGACCCCACCCATGGTATATATCAATCCAGATGTCCATTGTACAATGTGCTCCAGTTAATACTGCAAGTTATTGACAAAAGTTGGTATATAAATTCAATCAAAATAATGCGCATGACGATTTCTAATACAAAATTTCTGAACAAATTATCTAATATAACAATCAACACAGTACAGAGTGCAGCTAATCAGCAAATGTTTCCACAATTTCAGGCTTAGAAATAGCAGCGTCCCTTGGAGCATCTAATTTGGGGCTGCTAGATCCAGCTGGAGAATCTACCTCGGAGAGATTATCATCTTCTTTTGAATCCGAATCATCCTCCTGAGCTATCTCACCCTCTTCGCTAGAGAGGCTGTGAAAGCTGCTCGTTTCCTTATGCCAGTAGCAGAGGAGAGTGATACGGAACACGGACATTGGTATGGCCAAGTGCTTTAGTATCTGGCACTGTTCAGGAGTCAAAACTGCTCCTTCTTTGCACACCTCGTAATCACTGATAAGTGTGATCACCCCCTTTTCCATCGTAGTCGGCAGCCCCAATTGTCTCAGTTGAGGCTCCATCGTGTGCTGGAACTGTGTGAGAGGTCCAGCTGAGAGTGTGACGTCATGAGTGGCTTTGTTCCCGGCACGAGCGAAGTCGATCTCTTGATACCCGTTGAACCACTTCAAGACCTTGTCCAAGTTTTCAGAAGTGAAGAACAGCCCCACTCCTCCTTTTATCCGTGAGGAGAGCTTGTGCAGTTGCTCCCTGTATTCGCTTTCCGGTTTTATCCCCAGTGCTATCGACATGACTCGGTTCTTACCGAAGAAAAACCGACTTCCTTCCCACAAAGTTCGGACGTCTTTCAGTTTACTATTGCGCATGTCACGCACTGAGAAGACAAATGCATACTCGTGCTTGTCCACACAGTTACGCACATCTTGTAGGAGTTTAGATTTTAGTCCAAATCCCTTTTTCTTAGCTTCGGTTAGGGAATACGGCTTGTTGCGTTTAGATTTCGGCATCTATTCTATTTATTTCATCCATAGTAAAGTTAACATTGCAATTATCTCGACAGAATTAAAACCCTTGAGTCAGACAGTTGTTGCATATAAATACAGTTAACACTGTTATAACAAACTTCATGATTCCCGATTCTATTTGGTTTAATAACCAAACTACAGTCGACTCTGCTTAATAGTGTCACTATTTAATCGGGTCAACAGCTTAATCGGACCACTTTTGGCAGGACCGGAATAACTCTCACACATAGAAGCTAATACAAAATATTTTCGGTTAATAGGGTTCTCTGCTTAATCGGGGCAAAATGTCCTCTGACCGATGTGACCCTATTAAGAAGAGTCGACTGTAATTCATTCATATTACAAGCTGGACAAGAAATGTCAATGATAGATTTGGTTATAGTGGGAAGAGACTTTTTGTTAATTTTGCTTGATGTGTCAACAAATACATGTGTAGCCCAACTCGTCAGAAAGTCAGTTCATGTTTGGAAATTTAATACTACGACCATTTCAGCAGTTCTTTTCAAGTCAACTTATCACTAGATTAATAGTAGGAGTGCTTTGAACCTGGACTATGACCAGTTAGTATTGTTTACAAATGTTGAGGTTGCAGGAATGGGAATGTTACGAGGTAGAGCTATCAGCTGCAGTATCAAAGGTATGAGCCGTTGAACCTTTGATGAATTCCGATACTATCTAGAATTTGCCCCTGAAAGTATTTCTTAATAATTATTACTTAGCATTCGGGTACATTATATTTATAGTTTACAGGGTTTCATACAGAGGATGGTGGGGGGGGCACTTGACCCCCTACTCATGCAAGTGCCCCCCTAGAAATAAAATGAAGAAATACAATGAAGAGATGTGATCTATTGCCTGCCCCCTTTCAAATTTTCCCAGATTAGATCCATTAGATCAAAGAACCAGATCCCAGATTGCCCCCTTGGATGCAAATCCTGTATGAAACACTGGTTTATGGTTCCCCGCCTAAAATGACTTAACCGGAAATGAGTTAGCAACATTCCTGGTCCAAAAGGTCAAATTAAGTTTAAGCTATATGTATATTTAAGACATTATTAATGACAAAATTCTAATCAAACTGTATATACAGATGAGTTGTCAAATATGATAGAAGATCAAGCGAATAGACAACGAACACATGCATTATATAAACATAAACTAACAGATATTTAAGAATTAAATAAAAAAATGGATTGACGGGGGCCTTTTAGGAGTCGAGGCATACTCCACGCTCTTGGTATCACCGAAATATTCTGTAATTAAGAGAGTATTCGTTCAAATGTAACGCCAGAGATGGAAATGTCTAGAAATAAAGTAGTTATATCATAAATACGCACTGAATTAATACTCATTATGTAATAAGTACTTTTCATCGATAATATTTTAAGGATCTTAGACGAGGTAATTTCATGAATAAAACTCGTTTCAAAGAATGATGGATAATCTATGCAACAATCATATGGATTTAGAAATTTTGCATTTATGAATGTTGCAAGAAATAAAGCAAATCCACATTTTAAGTGGTAAGTGGAAATAACCAATGCCGCTTAGACGCTTATATAGGGATAGCTACCTTAGGAGAACCAATCAAATTCCCAGTTATTCACCGTATCATAGATTCTGGGGGAGCAGATCTTGGGAAGGAGGACTCGAGGTGGGAGTCTGGTAGGGACTGATGGCATTGCTCTGATTCGAAACGAGTTTGACCTGTCGCATGTCCTGTGGCGGAAATGAAGGGTGCATTTGGAGAGGAATCGAAGGGGGAGATATCCTCTGTTGGGGGGCGGTCGTGGTGATGTTCCTATGGTGTAGCAATCGGTCTTGAACAAGAAGGGAGGAAGAAGCGATGACTGGACTTATGGCCTCTCGCATCATGGGGTGGAAGCCTTGAGAAGAGGGAATGGGAACCGCGAAATTATCGGAGAGCTAAAATGGGTGAAGTATCCATAAATAAAAGTTTAGAGCTAGTTATTCGCTAGCAATATTTACTAAGTTCTTACCGGCGAGGAGGGTATCATTCCCTGGGAAGGGGAGGGTGTGTGAGGGGAAGGGGTGCGGGAGGCGGATTTGTGTTGATTTACGATTAGATTGTTGATGTTGTGTCCTGGCAAGTGTGACGGACTGGTTCTACAGGATGAGCTGGTAAATACAGCTGAATACTTGCTCAACAAAATCACATCAATGCCACAATAAAAGCGATAGCATCTAGTATATCACGTATCCATATTATTGAGAAATGACTTTCAATGTTTCATGGAACTAACGAGACACAATGATTGACGAGACAATCTTGTTCAATGTAATGCAACACGAAATCAAGAAATAAAAGCTCGACATAGATTCGATGAGTGGGGGCAATGAACAAGAAGCAAAGTCAAAACATGCAAATCACTAGGAGATAAACCGATTTTGCCTAGGGGTCAATTCTATCAGTCATTTTTGGCGGGGAAGCCCAAAGTTTGGAGTCTATTCTATAAGAACAGACTCCAAACTTTGGGCTTCCCCGCCAAAAATGACTTAACCGGAAATGAGTTAGCAAAATCCTAAGTCCGAGTCGGGTTTTAGAATTGTAGGTACCTGGGAGAATGAGTTGGGGAGAGAGGGACGTTGAGGGAGGAAGGGGGGTGCATGTCTGGATGCTGATGGTGGATGTATGTCATAGTGGATGTGGGAGGGCTTACTTGGACTGTCGGATTCCCGAGCATCTAAAAAATAAACTTTTAATTCAACAAAAAGTTAGGTAAGTGTTTATTAAATAGAAGAGAGAAAAAAAAAATATAAATAAATTGCAATCAAATCTCTGATGTAAATCGAGATAAAGAATGTGTGGGGGCGAACTAGGCAGCCTCAATCTGAACAGTGAATTCGAGAACAAACGCTTAACACAGCGGACGCATGCATGCCAACATATTGGATTACACAGCTAATTAGTATCTGTCTCAAAACAATGAAGAACAAGCACGCATGAATGCAGTTGAAACATGGAATCATTAAATTCTTTTACCAATTATAACCGCTCGGTACAGATTACAATGCTTTGAATAAAACTTATCAGTGAATGAAGAATTCGTGGAATATTGCACAATATTCTCAGTTGGGTATACTAAAATATTTTGTTTATGTGCTGGTCAATAATGCAATTGAGAACTCGTAAACATTACGCACTTCAAATAGCTTTTAATAAAACACAATGACTTATTATAGCATATCAAGAATTAGTACTACAGTGTTAGTATAGTTTAGTACCTGGATATGCGACGGAAGTACGTTGATATTCTGGTGAGAAGAAGAACTAGGTAGCAGTCCGAGTGCAGGGAAAGCCATGGAAGCTTCACCATACAACTTTATGTCCTAGAGAGAGAGAGAGTTAATGAGTTATGTCACTGGTTGATTGGCTGATATGGAACTTAGATAAATAAGTACGTGTCCTGGCCGTGTATGGATGAAGAACTTAAGTGCGATATAAACTTTAAAATAACTGCTTAGCATGTTTGTAGGAACAAGGATTCTCTCCTCCAGATACGAAACTGAACTAAATTTTGGCGATAAGGACTGATAACCAAATAAGCACAACCAGCTCTCACATTTTCCATAATTATAGAATTAATAGAATTCATAAGGGTAAAGATAAAGAGTACTAAAGCCAGACTATGCAAGAATCTCAACTGATCGTTAATGACTCAACAAAAGTAACAAAATAATGGATTTCACCTGTGTGCTACAGCTGAAACCGTAGGAATAGCTTTTAACTTACGAGTGCATGCGTAGCTTTCTAGTGTGGAAATATATAGAATGGTCTTGTTAGACTCATTTATGAATAAATATAAACTTAACTATTTCGTGACAATGGAACTGTGGTTAGAAAAATTCAAATATTTAGATTGGACACATCTTGTACCAGCAGGTCTCTAATTATAATTAATTTGAATATCTTGGCTAGAAATCGAGAGACATGTACCAACGAGAATTTTCAAAATTCTTGCAATTTCACCGAGTGCATATGATCAAGTTTCACAGATGATTCAGAGCTCTACATTCTCCGAATTGAAACTTGTTGCTATATAATACCATTTTGGAGCAAGTAATACTTTCGGCTACGAAATAGTATGTGGCTGAGAGAGAGAGAGAGAATATTTTTGCATAGCTTACTCAGCTTGATAATATTGCTGGTTTCAACACTTTTAAGAGTAGATCATGAGTTAGACGGATAAGTAAGTATTTTATTCAGTATAAACATATAAACATATTTGTAGCATAGACAAGTTTACAGATAGAAAAGTGAAGAAAGAATTCGGTATTCGCTGATCATTATTATCGAGTTTAAACTGTGAGAAAAATTGGTGTGTAATACGCCAGCTAAGCAGAATAGTTGAGAGGCTGAAGGGAGGGAATGTTTCAAGGTTGGCTCGCAGACATTATTCCATATTAGGGGGAGGCCCACATAGTTAGCAGATCATATGTCAAAAACATATCTTTAGATATCAGGTAGGTTACTAAGAATGTAGAGGTGTGTACCAACTGAGCTATGCATGGATTCCTGACGAGCAGTTATTATGTGATAATATTACAGTGTAATGGCGTATCAATTTCTCAAATCAATTATTTACTTAATCCAATTAGACCAACTTATAAGTAATTATACGTACTTAAGAGAGACATGGGGTGACAGAAGGAAAAATAGTTGTGTCATTCGATTATTCTCAAGACTGTGATTTAGCTGCAATTACATTGTTACTTAAGCATAACACATGTTGATCAAGTGTATTTTCCTACTAACGTTACTTTGCAAGGTTCCAAACAACCCTCTGGCTTCATGAACAAATATTACTCACTTTTTCAATCAATCCAAAGTTCGAAGAATAGGTTAATTGGAAACATCGAATACAAAGAAGTAACATTCAATTCTTTTGATCGAAATGAGCGGGACAAGAGCACGTCAGATAGGCTAGCAATTAAGAGCGAACGAGATCTTAGCTGAAACCTTTTGGCGCATTTAAATCTGCATACATCCAATCTGCTTTTGAAAGTTATCAAGAGAATTATGTGAAGCCAGATGCCGCTATGTCGAAGTCTGCTACACTGTGGAAGAACTGATGGGGGACCAATTATGAATGGTTTCACACTGGGATTGTGGAACCCATGGTTGTGGAATTGAAACTGTGATAAATTGTAGGAATTTCGAAGAAAAAAATATAATTGTTTAGCTCAGAAAGATGATGGTAGATATACTTTCGAATTTGTTAGTTTTCACTCAATGAACAGAATAATGACTCTGATTCCATAAAGAATTTGAATAACTTAGAACATAAAACGGATTACCATAAAAGGAGACTTGGCAGTAACCCACAAACTCGTGTCAGACATTTCAAAGTGAAATTACCATAAAAAGTTCAATAATTACGTGTTGAATATATCAACCTATGAATTGAGTGATGATAGTACCGATAAAAAATGCAATGGTGGCCCAAATAGTGTCAGATTGTGGCCACTAAAAGGTGCGTATGACATAGCGTATGGAGGAATGCATGTGCCATTGGTAGAGCAACTATTATCGAGATCAGCAAAACACGGATGGAATAGTTCACTGGTTTCGGTATGCTATAATTAAACCTGTACAACAAGCATCATGAATATTATAGCAAAGAATGACTGAGAGAGAGAAGATAGAACTTTCAATTCTATATAGTGGCCACGATCATTTGTGATTACATACTATTTACCGAGTATAATTTTAAAAGATTGCTCTAACATCTAACAGTTATGTGAGTTACTTTCAGAATCAGTCACGAGTGAGCTAGTTCAGCTGAAACAAAGCTCAAAAACCCACATGCAACAAGCTACAGTCAGCTCGAGTCATTGTGCTTGAAGGTCAAAACTTCAACGAGTATTTAGTAAGCCCAAACATATGGATGCTATGACAGGTCGGAGGTCTTGAATGGCGGTCACCTCTTGAATAAATTTAATAGAAAGATAACTGATAATATTCGAGATAAAAGAGTAGTTCAAAGAGCAACATTATCATAAATAAACTTACTTTCATTTCATCGATACTGTTCAGTACTGGATAGTTCAAGTCCATTTCTTCATAGCCTTGCATGTTCATTCTCTGAGCAGGATCTGAGAGCGCCGTGTTCGACATTGGATCGGGGCTATTGAGACATGTTTGTATCAGCGCCTTTCCTCTCTCAGATGTTATCATCGGCTGGAGCTTGGGAGTGGCGAATGTATAAACATGTCCCGTCTCCGACGCGACCAACAGCATTACTTGAGTGCCAGTCAAAGTGCTGAGTTCGAAAGCCTACGTCAAAATAGGCATAAATTCCTATTCAGGAATTAGAGTGGGTTGTGATTGGCCATTTGAATATTTTAATTCGTGTCTCAGGATAAATAAGTTTTAAATTTATCAGGAAATACCTCTGGTTCTACAAAGGTTAAATTTATATTTACATATATTCATACTTTCAGAAATATAAGGAAACTTTGGTCAAAATCATGCATTAGTATCAATTAGATAAAGAGTGTGAAAAGAGATTTGAATTTCTAGATTCTTGATCTTTGTCGATGAAAATATAATTTATGCACAAATCCACACAAAAAAACGGATTCTGTAATGTTATCAAACAAGATTATACTTTGATAATGACAAATATCCCCACAAAATGAATTTATTTTGTGGAGCCCAAATCAAAAACAAAACTCGGACAAAACTACCTTAACCTAATCACTATTAGTTCAATATTATCTCGATTGAGAGGAAATTTTTGTCATTGAATATCGGTTAATATTGTCTTGTGGGTACAGAGAATAATGATGCAAATAATTCAATGTGAGAATAGCAGAGATGGAATTTGAATCAATTGTGCCAAGTTCACTAAATCTAATCCTTTACCGAAATGTTATTTCCAGTCATGATTTGTGTCTGGAACTTATCCCAGTGGTTGGAATTCTGATTAGATTACTTTGATGGAAGATAATACACTTAAAATTCGTGGGACAAGTGGAAAAAGATTAGTAATTAAATGTTTTTCTTAAATAATAGATGAGCTGGTATGTCATTATTAATGATTTACGTAGCTCAGCTAAATTAGATAAATACACACCCTAAGGCAAAAGTTTTTGGTCAAAACTCCAATTTACTGAAAAGATCAAAATTTCACAAGAAAAATACTTCAAACAGTTAAAAAACGGAAAATTTAAGTCCTTTAAAAATTTATAGAATTAGTCTTAATTTTCACACTTGGGCAATATTTTAATTCTGAGTAGTATAATAATTAAATATTTAATTATATATAAATTTATCAAATATTTAATGTAAATAACTGAATAATGATTACGTCCGTACAATATTCAAAATGATTTGATATTAAAAGTTACTCAAGAAGAATAAAATATTTAAATAATATTTCTCCAATTATCTAGAATTGTTTCAAGAAATTCTCATAAAATGTGAACTGAACCCCAAAATAATATTGTTATATTTTTCAAAGAAAAGATTTTCAAAATACGTATTTACTAAGTTTCAAAAATTAATTCAGATAGCAAGCAATAAACGATCAAAATAATTGTGAATTTTAATATGTAAATTTAATATAAATACTCAAGTCTACGTGAATTGAATGTTAATATTTTTCTCCGTTTTTTCTAAAAATAAGTCTAGAAGTTCAAATCAAATCGAATTAATTAATAACTTACTTTTTTCATGATACCAGATTTTCGTTTGCTGAAGGTTGTATATCGTCTCAACTTGTTCGGAATATACTCCATATTAATCTTAACCCTACCCTTGGTCTTCTTAACCTTAACACCGTTGTCCCCCTCACCCCCTGTACTCAATCCCACTCCAGTTGACTTCTCAGGGGGACTGGTCAAAGAACCAGAGTTGTCTTCATTTTTATGAAAGCGTTTCGCGCTAGAATCTTCATCAGGACTGCTATCTTCCAGTCCATTCGACCGACTGTCATTTCTAGGGAATATAACATTAAACTGCCTAGCACCATTTTGGTATATCTCATCGATAATTCCATTATCTTACTAAACTGCTGTATCTACCTACGCATGGCTATCTCAAGAAGCAAGTAAGTTACTTTTACAAATTTAAATATATTTATTAAACGAGATAATCTGTAGCTTTGTATAATTAAGGAACACAAATAATGACTGAATTCAAGCGAGGGAAACCATTATAAATTCCGGGAACGAGTAGGCTCTAGTTTAGATTTAGAATGATTCGGATTTTTAAAAGTCTTAAACTCACCGGTGTTTTCGCGTACAACTTTCTTGGGTGCCTCTTGTCGAATTCATTGGTGGGTACACTGGCATGCCCCCTTGTATCACGTCTTGTGTTGGAATCCTTTCCAACATTGGGTTATATTGCATGTCAGCCATTCTGTAGATGTTCAAGGGGCTGTGATCAGTTAGGGAAGGGTGTTCAGGTTGATATAGTTGATGTTCATAAAGTGATGAAATAAGAGGCTGGTTTGGATGGGACATCATTTGAAACGTTAAGAAAGTTATTACAAATGAAACAAATGTATTTTTTCAATTGATCAGATTATGATCTTCTGTATATAGATTTGCCAACAAATGATGCAAAAGGTTCACAATTTATTGTCTAAAATGGGTGATTTATTGCCTTATATATACTAGTATACACCATACCATTCACCAGTTAGCGTAGTGTAGCCTAACTAGTGAAAGTACACGGAGAAGTTTGTAATACCAGTCAATCGTATCGTACTTTCAGTGTCGATTCATCTGAAAAAGAGAACTTTGAAAAAAATTCTCGAAAACAGAGGGTAGATAAATTACTTCCAAAAGAAAGTGAACTTAATTTGGGAGCAAGCAAGCCGCAAATATTTAAATTCCAGCCAGGATTAGCTGAGGCTGAGCGATCGTTTGGAAATGTCCGGACCAGATACATTGGTTGATCTTTGATTGGACAAATAACGCACATCTTGAAATCATTATCAAATTAAATTTTATCCATGTGCCCCCGACAATTCTCCTCCAACCGAGTATGAATGGGCCACAGCAAATTCTAAAGACAGAATAGTTCAAGTTACTTAATCTATTAATCGGATTAGCAGTCCCATTTACAGAATGGTGTCCGATATTAATAAGCTGCTAATAAGAATAATGGTCTCCACCCTATTCATCCTGCATAGAACAGGATCTAGTGGCGTATCAGTGGAAGAGGTCACCTAATACAATTATCACCATTAAATCGCTGTCATGCTAATACCTTACATGTGATCTGCCATTGGTTTATACAACGTGTGGTTGTCACAAATATTCGTGAATGCTGACTCTAGTCACTTGTAACAAAACCACTAGCCATATTATCAATTATATTTACATTTGATAATAATTCGAATTCATGTTTTTTCTGAATCATTGAATTTTGTAAGTCAGATATTATCAGGGATTACCTTCCATAGGCAAAAACAGAAAAATGGATACAGATATCCCTAAATGTTTATAAAACAAAAAATAGATGTTAAAAAAGTGTTGCTATCTAGGGTAGGGCACTGATAATAGTACAGTAAATTTCACCCAAGTAATACCCTATGTTACTGATGGTTAATCTATCCAATCAGCGAAAATATCTTTTGATATTGGTATAAAACAATCGAGCTTACCACCCAAGCAGTATACGTACAATAAAGTGTATGTATTCAACCACTACAGGTCTCAGAAAAAGACTAGAAGCAAAAAGAAGCAACCATTTGATCAACAGCTGACCACAATGATTGCACGTTCGTGTTTTGGAGTTTATCACTTGTGTTATTTAAGGTTGTGAGTAGATCATATTCTGTAAATAAATTTTATAGTGATTAAGCATTTATGAGAAACTCCTGTGCAATAGAGTGTAAATTTCTGTCACTTCATGGTAAACCAAATAATCACAAACGTGTCCACTTTGTAAAACTCAGTATAGTATCACTATTTATGCATTATATCTCTCTTTGAAATATTTGATAATTAAAACAATTAAAAACCAAATTAAGTAGGTATGCATTAGAAAGCACTTTAATTAAAGTTTTGTTTTTGAGGTTAAATTTCATAATTAAATTCATCTGCATTTTTCAATTATTAGAATTCTAATGATTCAATAAAATATTCAAGCTAGTACCAAGTCGAGACCGAATTTCTGATGTATATTTAGCATAAATAACTAGTATATATGTACTATATTCCCAGTTTGTACTGTTAGTAACGAGTGAAGATGTCGGATTAGCTAATTAGTTTTTTATTGAAGTAGACGATTTTCTTATAAATGAAAGTGTCCAAATCATAAATGAATACATTCTTACTCCCACGAAGGACAGAAATATCCACTCATTAAGCTGGATCATTCCAAGTTAGAGAAAATTAGTGGTAAGTTATTTCTGATAGGTTTGCAAACAAGAAAAATTATCAATGTGTGAGCAGTAAGATTAGACAAAAATGAAGACACCTGAAAGTGCAGAGCAAAACTTCTAAATTCGAAAGTTCAAATGACTTCATTGTTTACGAATGAATTACACGAAAATTAATGGTTTAGTGCTGGGTTTTGGGTGGGCATTGCAGTTCTGAGATTAGACAAAAGTAAGAAAAGTCAGTATAAACAATGTTGTAGGAAGCTGTGTGTAGATCAAATGTGCGAAGGGTTCAAGTTCGTTCTAAAATGGAATGATTAGGACTGACTTGTTAGTAGCATCTAGATGGGATTAGGACTATCAATCAGACACCATGATGTGAGATAGCAAGCTGGATCACGTATATGAATGAGAGCAATAATTCATGGATTTGTGTTAAATAATTCCTAATTAACGATAATTCAGTTGTCTTTATCGCACAAATAAAACGTTGTAAACGAGAACTTATCTAGTTTTAACTTAACTCAACCAACTACTCCCAAAAACACATCAATTTAACAAACAAACACTAACTGCACTATTAAAACTTTTAATTCTGCTCAAATCTCTCAAATTTTCTTCACAAGCTGGACGACGTCTTCGTCTTGGAGTTCATGCTCCTTCCCTACTCGCATCGGACTAAACTTGACAGAAGTCCCCCAAACCATCGCATGCTTAAAATCTCTCAAGATTCCTCTATGGATTTTACTACACAGATGCTCCACAGTGCTCGCCCCTCTGTGGAGTACGACAGGAGTTTCGTAATCAGGTAGCTGACCTTTTGGCTTTGTGTAGATTCGAACAAGTTTCAGATAATTCCACATCTTCTCAAGGAGATCATCGAAATTCCATTTATGGTGTGCAGATATGGGCACTGCGTGCGGGACCTTGTAGATGATATCCAACTCTTCAATGGAGATCTGGTCTATTTTGTTGAGCAGGTAAATGCAAGGAATATAAGTTCTGTTCCCTTCAACCATATCGATGAGATCATCAGAAGTGGCGTCGCATTTGAGAACAATATCCGCGTTGTGGATTTTATACTCGGAAAGGATGGCCTTGACTGTCTGCATATCGAGGTAGGATTGAGGGACGACCTGACTCAGATTAATCCCGCCTTTGTTCTTTTTCTTGAATGAGATATCTGGTGGCTGTTTGTTGAGACGGATTCCGAACCCCTCTAGCTCTCTCTCAATTATTTTCTTATCATGCAACGGTTTGAGGACATCCAAGACTATAAATAGGAGTGAGCAGGTTCTAGCGACGGCTATAACTTGTCTACCTCTCCCTTTCCCGTCCTTAGCGCCTTCGATGATACCAGGCAGATCCAACAGCTGTATTTTCGAGCCTTTATACTGTATGACACCAGGGACAGTGGTGAGCGTAGTGAACTCATACGCAGCCACTTCTGAATACACTCCTGCCAGGTTACTGAGCAGCGTGGACTTGCCTACGGACGGAAAACCGATGAACCCTACTCGCGCATCTCCTGTCTTACTCACGTCAAACCCATCCCCCCCTCCCCCTGAAGACTTAGGATCGGCGAGTAGCTCACGCCTCAACCTAGCCAGCTTAGCTTTCAGCTGTCCCAGATGATACTCTGTGTTCTTGTTCCGCTGTGTGCGAGCAACCTCATCTTCTATTTCCTTAATTTTCTGTAGAATTGTACTCATTCGAAAAAATGGAAGCTAATAAGTGCGATTGAGAGTGGTTAGAACCCGTGAAGATTAAAAACTTAGCGGACAGAACGACTCGAACCATTAAGCAGTAAGTAACTGTGTATTATGGCAAAGAATCCCTTAGAGACGTGAAGTTGATAACCTGTCAGAGTTCGTTTAGGGTAAATATGTACGAAATAGTTTGGTTAGTTAAGTACGTGTATGTGCAAAGCAAACTATAATTTTGATTGAGTCAGGGTCGATAAGAGAGTATAGAATGAGTTGTTGTTACAAAGTTGTGTGATTAAATGTGCTGAGAAGTCATATGATTATACGCATACTTTTAAAATTAATTAACTCATTTGTAACACCTATCCCTGCCACTTAGCATTTATTAGTCCCATTTCGCCATTTAAAGTGTTAGGGTAATTGTTAATTCTCTCAGACACCACAAAAGTGAGTTTCACTCGAGTTGAAGCAGTATTTTGCATTGTTTAATTGATAATTCAACATATCATTAGATTCTATCGACAGAGGTTTCCTAGCTTAGAAAGGGCGCCTGTAACTACAAGCACAATGAGACCATTCACAGGAATATGTAACATATTACTAATGTAGTTTACTCAAGGATTAAATTGACTTGCACACAAGTTCTCATATATTTGACAAACTAATTGATTACATTTATTACTTAGAGTAAAACCTGAAGACAAGACGGCATATTAACCTGAATGACTTGCTCTGAGAACTCGTTAAAGATATGTTTATTTAAATACCAATGTCTTCCTATCGTTGTTAGCAGGTACATCATTAATTTATCTGCCTTCCTGTCATAAAGAATTCCAGTCGACTCTACTTAACGGGACACATCATTGGTCTTCTAATTTCGCTTCGATTAATCGGATTCTTTTAACTGAGTTCTTAACTGATATACCTCAGATTTATAGGAATGGTCCCCCAGGAAAATATTCAATCGCTTCCATCCTACTTCATTCTCAATTTATTTTGCATTCGCGGTTTATCGAATCCATAGACACCTTTAGCTGAAGGAACTTAAAGGAGCTATGATCGAATCAAATTTCTCTCCACAAAATTTATGTAAAATTAGAGAAAATAATTCTGTCTACACTGCTGTTTATGACGGAGAATTAAATTGATTACGTATATCAATGAAAAATTTTGATATATCATTCAAATTAGATTATAATTTCTACAAATTCTTCTTTGAGAAATCTTAGAATCCATCTTAAGTATAATCAAATCTAAAAAAAACTTAACCGATTAAGATTAAGAAAGTATTAGGCTTCTGCAAATATTTTACTGATATTCCAAATATTTAGAGATATTTATGTACAAGTACCATTACATATTAAACTTATATATTAAAACTCAATGGTTTTTTGTTTTTTTGTGCGTTGATCGAGGAACTGGGAGGTGCTAGAAACGGGAAATTTGGCACACAGGTAAATAATAATGAGTCTACAAGGGAGTTCGAAGATCTAAGCGAAATCTTAACACCTCACCGAGATAGGTGACAAATTGTGCTGACCAATGAAATTCGATTATTTTATAATACCTTGGGATCTAAACAGTAGTGACACTTACATTTACAGTGCATACAATACACACACATAACACATACCTCGATTGTTGTTAACGTTACTCGACTGAAGTTGTTTAAGTCGTTCAAATGTGAACTTTGTGGTGTCAAATTGACATTACAGTCAGGATTAGTTAGCTTAATATTAAGCAGAATCCTTTTATCATGATTAACTGTAGATAAATGACATTTTATTGGGGAACTAAGAAGCAATTAAAAGTTTTTTTGATATCCCCAAGGACTTGCAGGGCGACTCTGCGGACACGCAGTGTCCGCAAGCCGCGTAGCGCAAGCAAGCGAAACGCGCTTGATTCTTAAGCATGAATGAAGTTTCAAGATTTGAGAAAGCAAAGTACAAATATGTTTGCAGTAACAATAAACATCCACAACTTGCGAGCATAAAGTGTAAAAGAGAGAATTCAGAAAGTATTTAAATCATTGCAAAGAATTAAAACTGACTGCACTTCTGAAATGCAAATTGTTGTTATTGATTCTGTTTGTTGTTTTTATACTTAAGTTCTGTCTCACGGCGAGCGTCTGGCATCAGCTGATTTTTGGCGCCTCCCAACATGCTCGATGTAGCCTTCGTCATGATTATGACGGGCATTATAACAGAACCGGGAATCTGCTTAATAACTCCGGTGACTGCTCTGGTGTAACCAAATTCTTTCTCATTAGCAGCTGTTCGGTAGAAATTCGTAGCAGTGTCACTGACCCCCTACAAGATAGGGAATAGACAATTATGCAATGCCAATGTATCATGACATAATATCAATTATAAATGTACAAAAGAAACTGCTGTAAACGTGAAATTAACATACGAAATCTGCAAAAAAACACAAAACAGAATAGCTGATAGGAATTGGGAGATCTCTTATCTGGTTTAGAACAACAAAAAGTGAACTTTAAATTTGTCAACATCAAAAAAAACATCTGGATAAAATTCTTTTCAATATTGAATCACTTGTCGGAAATAAATCCATGGTCAGTTGTTCGCATACAGTACAATGAATTCCATACAACTCACTGAGGATACAGCGTTGCATGCGTGAGTGATTCCCTCCCTCAAATCATGAGGTCGCTCCGGCTGCAGATTAGACTCTCTGTAGGTGATGTAGTTGGGGCTTATCAACTCGTAGATTGTCTCAGCGACTGACTAGAATCACGATTTGAAGTAATAAGCTATTATATACTGTTGGGCGATTATTAACTTTTCAGATTTCACAGACTTTTTATTTAATATAACCGCACAACTGATTGGCTAAATGGTAGAAGGCAAGAACTATTCGAGTATTACCATATATGGTATTCGGGCCTTGCAATGGATATTACCTGTATTGTGACAACAACTCTGTTCGCCAGCTCGAGTGTCGCCATGGCTGTGGAGGAGGAGAAGGAGGTGGCTCCTTGCTGCATGCCCCAGAAGATACGCCCGTCCTGTCTGTACTGCTGCCAGGGGAGGCGCACCAAGTCCACTGTTCCTTGAGCTAAGACAGATCAGTAATAGAGATTCACCATCATGTACTGCGTGGAATGGGCTATGCTAGGACGTATGCAATGGATGAGGTAACCAATCGGATTTGCAGTACATTCTTCGTTCTCCATGAAACTCTATTTATAGAATTGCTCGTGTTTCTGCGTATGTATTGAACTGTATTTTGGGTAATTAATCGGCCAAAAAGCAAAGCAAGGAACAGTTCTATCGTGCGACGAGACTACAGTCGACTCTGCTTAATAGTGTCACTGTTTAATCGGGCCACTTTTGGCAGGGCCGGAATAGTTAACAAATAGAAGCTAATACAAAATATATTCGGTTAATAAGGTTCTCTGTTTAATCAGGACAAAATGTCCTCTGACCGATGTGACCCTATTAAGCGGAGTTCAGTACAATTGTCAGAGGTTTTTACATCGTTATTTTATCGTTGCTAGGGCTCTGTAAACATTGTTTCATCATAAGTAGTAACTCCACTACAAAAGGTTTCTGTCCTCGTTTTCTGTTGCCTAGGTTACGAAATCAATTGTACAAAAAATAACGAGGGCATAAGTTGACAAACCAATGAATAGCCGAGAACCTGACCATCCAATGAATTAATCTTAGAGCAAGATGAACAGATGTTCCAATTGAATTATGTAGATTAAACTGACGATGAATGAAATGAAAAATTGATGACTATTGTAGTTAAAAGCAAAATTTTTGAATCTATTAATATTAATTCAGTATTAAAGTGGTATGTCTGAACATACCTAACTGTGTTATGTAGTACATCGGTCCAACTCCTCCGATGATACGAGGGAGCTGATAGCTTTTGATGTCCATCAGCCATTCATGTATGACATACTCTAGCAACTTGTCGTAACCTAGGAATCTAACGGAAATAGATTTATAACTAAATAGTTTAGAAATAATCGATATTAAACTCTTGAATTGACATACCCTTTCTTGCTGTTCAGTTTCTTCAGTTTGATTTCAGAGCAGTTTAGGTCTGTCAAACTCAATAATAGTCCAGCGATAGTTCCCTACGCACATTTATAAGATGCGAAATATAATATTAATGCAAGATCCACACACTCACTTGATCCATGTGGAGTCTGTGTTTGGCCTGATAGTCCACACGGATGGGGACATCTGGGTAGAACACGAAACTGCGAATGTAAATAGGCTTAGCTTCCGGGGCCTGCGGTCCAATGGGCGGTATGGATGGCAGACTGCTGGGGGTGAGGGAACTCGTGGGCAGGACGGGTGGAGCTGCGATTAAGTATTGAATAATTCTTGTTAAAATACCGACAACTTAAACTCTTCATAACTAGATGAACTCGATTTTAAGAATAGTTTGTTTGTATTCCTTTAGAATACTGCACTTATATAACATCGAAAAAGAATAAATAAAAATATAAATGATTGCATCTTACCTGGAAAAGAGATAGGCTTTGTCTCTAATATTTCTGTGAAGAAGTCTTTTATCATTAAGAGGGCATCCTGTAGAAGCAAATGTCAATTGGAGCAAGTTTAACTGAAAAAAACTAAGCATTCCAACAGTAATAAAGTCTGGAAATCTCCAATAAATACAGAATCCATATTTGGTGAAGGAGCGATTATTACAAATGATGAGTAGCTCACTTGGTCGATGTTGAGTTTCATTGGCAGTAAGGACACTTTGATGGAAGCTTCTTTGTCGTCTGGATGGTCCAGTCGGGTCAAAAGTCCCTTTATTGTTAGCTAGAAACGATTATGTTTATAAATAGAACCCTCAAAAACAACAATACAAACATGACACCTCGTTTCAAAGTTGGCTCATAAATTATTCACAGAACAAAAAAAATGGAAAACCCAATACGTCACGAAAAATATTTTTTAAACTCACCATGTTAGCGTGTGTGGGCCTCGGCATTGACTCCGAAGTGAACACGTGAAGGAATTTGTTGATGCTAGAGGACTTCAACTTGTCCAACACTTCAATTTCATTCACCAGCAGCACAAACCTGGACGCCTGCTCAGCACTCTCAGGGTAAACCTCGTGCTGAACTCTGACTTTAGAGAATTTGATGATCATCAGGTTGTGTGGATCCCTCCCAGGGCCCCCGAGAGCTCTCCAGTGCTTGTGTGCGGTGGAGTTGGAAGGAATCGGCGCGTGGAGAGGAGTGAAGGCTGTATCTGTGTCCGTGGGTCTACGGACAATTGAGAGTTGAGTCAGACCGTCGTCTTTCCCGATAGACGAAGGGAGTTCTGTGAATCGGACAGTTGGAGGGTGAGTGGGGATGGAGACGGGATTCTTGCTTGAATACTTCTCTCTAGATTCACTCCAAATAAATTTAACTTTAAATATAAAGCATTCGAATCCTTTCAGACAGTTATCAGATAAGTACGTCATATAGAAGTCTTTGATTGGTCAATTTGGAAGGTTTCAAGGGGTGTAAACAGGTATAAATAGTATATAAACGAAATTGTGTGTACAATCAGTTTCTTCATTTAATTATGAATGAATGATTATCAAATTTGCAACATTTCTCTGAACCTTATTCACTCAATTCTGAATAATTTAGACATGGAAATTCGAATAAAATTGTGATCTTACTTTGAGTTCTCCTCGAAATCAGTTCCGGCGTAGAGATGCCAGACAATGGCGAGGTCCTTCATACTGTACCTCTGAGTGGGGCAGGGGTAGTGGGAGGGAGGCTGGAGTTGGTCAGAAGTGGTGATATCCTGGTGGAAGGGGTTAAATACAACTAAGGGTGAGGCTGTGAAGATAGAACCTTAGTTGACTAATTCATTGAAAGATGATGAAGAATTATGAATTATTCAAAATCTCAAACATTAGTGCAAATTCTATGCCCAAAAGTGGTTAAAAGGTTGCTCATGTTATATACCTCTAACATTGCTCAGTCACTAAGCGAAATATCAAATATTTTTTTCATTATTTTAGTTTCAAATTTTGAGTAATTCATTGATAATTCATGAATTAGTCAACTTAGGATGGAACACTTACAGGAATTGTGAAATGGTTCTCTACAACTCGAATCTTCTCATTGGGATCCAAATAACACTTGACTTCTGGTCGTGTTTGGGATGTCTAATTCAAATATTCTAATAATAAACTATTCCGTCGTGAGTGCATTAGTTAAGAGTTATACCATTGGATCCTCCAACAGAGTGAATCCGTCCTCTTCTACCATAGAGCTGAGTTGGTGGGGAGAGAAGTCGCCACTCATGGACATTGACAGAGGGGTGGGGTTACTGATCTTCGGACTGAATGCAGAGTGAGATCTGTGTTTCTGGGATGGAGAACTCTTGGAGAATGAAATCTCCATTCCATCCTCAGTGTGGAGGACTTGAAGCGTTTCTAGAGAGATTATATTAAGATCCTCTGTTCGGTATCTGGATAGCAGTGCCGTAGAATTACAACTCAAATGACTAAATACTTCCCACAAAGAGCCACAATGGAGGGAAATCTAGTAAATTTGGAAGCTATAACATTTTGGAACAAGGAACAGTCTTGTATTCAATCCTAAGATTTGGTACAATAAATTGTTCTGATAGAGAGTACCATTAAGATCAGTTTTCTTTAGATTACGGCCTCTTCCTCTGGCTTTAGGAGTCCCGGACTGTGTCCTGTCCTCTTCATCCAGATCCAACACCGTGTCTTCAATGGCATCTATCAGCTGACCGGAAATGGAATGGGTCAATGAAGAGAGCGGCTCATGCTAGAGATAGGACACATATCTCAGTTCATTTCTGCTTAAGAGAGTTTAAGAATTAGCTCAACTCACGATAGGAAGGCTGCTTCCCTCCTGATGCAGAGATTGGGAGGGGGGAGGTTTGTGAGTTGTGCATCCCTGGTGCGTCTGTACTGGAGCAGCGAAGTCTCCGTTCGAAGTGATGTACAGCAGCAGATCTCTAATGCTAATGACTGCGTCCGCACAGGTCCAGACATGCAGCGTCTCACTGCTCACTGAGAGGTCGACTTGAGGGATTTTCTATGCGATTGAACAAGGTAAACTATGGATGCACAGATAGTGCAGTCTCTGCTGTCCACCTTCCTTATATAATGGAGTTCATTAGTACTTTATTATTATACATTTTAATACAGTGGATGCCGGTATTAAGAACACCGTTGGTAACTGCATATAATGTTTTTATAACCGGCATAAATTATACGGGGTATATGTCAACCGTTTTCTAGTATAATGTTCTTATATCCGGCATCTACTGGAGTTTAAAAGTGACTATGGATGTTTTTAAAAACGCTAAATTCTCAAAGATTGCCAAGAATTAGTCGCATTCTTATTGTTATCGAATTATTATGAAATCCGTGAAGGAATTGGGACAACCGAGGAAGTATTAATATATGTACTCACAGATATTCCTTCAGAAGCTAATCTTAGAGTCAACTCCAGCAACCCAAAGTCCATTGCACAGAAATAATCTAATTTAATTTGGTTAAAATATTGTATTTATGGAGAGAAATGTGAAGAGAAATGGTCCTTACCTTCTTTAAGGTTTGGAGATCCTTTGAAAGTCTTTTTAGAGAGATATAAAGCAATGTCCTCCAACAGCATTCTGAACACAGAAACAATAGCAGATCAGTGTATATAATTAGAACTGAAGCTAAAAATAGATTACCTTTGCATTGAGGTGGGCGCACCGGATACGATGTTGGAAGAGAAGCAGAAGGAACCGATAGTGACGAACGTTTTCAGAGGCAAATAGAGTGGTCTATGAAAGGAATTTAATGGAGAACTAACCATGGATATTACAGCATAACTGTGCAATAAATACCTGTAGTCGATCCCACAATCTCTCAGATGGAAATAGAACGTGAATAGAACAGGAAAGCTATTTTTAGGTTTGTCCCGGATGGATTTCAGACTGAGACTATCGTCCCTCTGGAGTTCCGTAGTGTCAGAGTCGTGCTCGCCCCCTCCCAGACTGAATAGGTCGGACAACTAGAGAGGTGCAGCCCGATTAAGCATAGAACGCTATTAGCCGAAAATATTTTGTATTAGTTTCTATGTGTGAGATCTATTCCGGTCCTACCAAAAGTGGTTCGATTAAGCTGTTGGTCTGATTAAGCGGAGTTAACTATATATATAAATAAATTTTCACACCTGAGAAAAGCAGTGAAGATCTGAAGGTACAAAAGTGTGTTTCATCGCGAGTCCTTTGAGCAGCAGACTCATCGTGACAGACTGTGGGAGGAGGAATAAAAACTGAGTAAATACATATTGATACAAACATTCCAATACCTTAGACTGGTTGTTAGCGTCATGTTTAGTCTTGATAGCTAGAGAGATGCAAGGGGGTCGGTCGAACTGCCCTTGTTTGGGATGATAGAGTCCAGGGGACAGAGACCCCAGGTGGTCCGAGCAGTAGAGGAGCACGGGGAGGGTGTCTGGGGAGATTGCACGGTTTGGAGTGTCGACACAGGAATAAGGCTCTTCACTGAGGATTCCTGTCATATAAATGTACTGCGTATCACTACGGTAGAGACAAGCTTAGATGGAACATTAAGGAACATTAGGAAAGAGTTGACTGAGATAAAAAGGACTAAATTTATATCAAAACGGTTCAATTAAACATATATTTATACAATTGATCATTTGAGGCTACTCCATTATTATATTTCGAGTACCTTTGTGAGATAGCTGCGCTCTTTTGGTATAAAGCGAGTCATATTTGAGTGTGTCGTCTCCTCTGAATCCTGACACATGGAAGTATCTGAGAAAGGATACCTGCAGCATACACTCTCCTACTGGTTCATCTTGAAGAGACTTGTCCGCTACAAGGGTAGTAGGTCCACTGTCTAGGATAGGAGAGTTGTCTTCAGAATGATCCGCCTATGCAGAGAGGAGCTGTTAGCTATCTTGATACAGTAGAACTCGGATAAGACGTACCCCTTCAGGAAGGAATTATTAGTATGTACTATCCGTAAGAACGTACTAACTGAGTTTGTACTACATAGAAATCTATATTATAGATGGATTTTGGTTCAGAGAAATGAGTACGTACTAAACCGAAGAACGTATTATCCGAGTACATACTAACCGAGTTCTCTGTAAACTACCAATCGAATTCACGACATCTGCACTATGAGTGCATCAAAATAACAATTCAGCCTGTTTTCCATTGTGAATGGTGTAGTAAGAAATCAGAACATAGTACGAGAAATGAACAAACAACAAACAACAAACAACAAACAATAAACAAACAAACAAACAAACAAACAAACAAACATACGTAAATATATTCAACCAATAACTACCGGAACTCTAGTAATAGCAGTGATGAGAAGGGAATCGATGCCGAGGGACAGTGAGAGAGAGTTGAGGCCGCTGGTTCGAGAGAACGTAGGCGGCTGATTGTGGAAGGTGGTGGCAGATGAATTGTAGCTGGACTGATCCTCGTCGGAATCATCTTCCAGTCTACTCGACCTCTCTCCACTATTCTGAGCTAACCGACAAATACAATGGAATAGATACATACACTGATTTCAAATACAGTGGAAGCTTATTAGCAACTCCCTTATTAGCAATATTGCTCTATTAGCAACCAATCTTCAGGTCCCAGGCGAAGATTTTGTGTTAATTCTGCTCCCTTATTAGCAACTTCGCGTATTAGCAACCATTTTATGAGCAAAACTCGAGTTGCTAATAAGCTAATTCCACTGTATACAGTAGCTGCTCCCGTAAGGAGGATACTTTTGTCCTTGAGTGGTACCAGCAGGTTGTTAGGCATTACCTGAGTAGATCTGGTTGAGTGGAGTTAGAGGAGATAGCTTCTTAATGTCCAAGTATTCACTGGGAGCTTGAGACTGAGGGAAGGAATGCCAGCTAACGAGCTCAGTCAAACTAAAATGAAACATTTCGTGAAAACGCATGAATTATAGGAAACCATACGCATACCAGATCTGACACTAACCGATTTATAACCGCCTGCAGAATTTCCTTGTTCGGGATGTGTATTTTAACAACCGGTAGTGAGAGTTCTAATCTGAGGAGAGAGTTGTGTCCTGCCTTAGCTTCGAACTCTTCCATCTCCAGCTGACTTCCTGGCAACACCAACTACACAGAGTAAGAGTAGGGAAGTAAACCAGCATTTAGATATCGCTGGGCAAACTCAAATGTCCGGACTGAAAGCGATACACTATTGGACAGAAAATATTCAGGATCCAATGCTTTCGATTTAAACTTATTAAGTGGATAGATATATTAAATTTTAAGCACCTTTAAATTGACCAATTAGATTATCTTATGTTGTAATGGTAACACAGGAGTGTAGATCTAGCAATGAATTCAGTTTTTGATGAAGAAACATTTGACAAAACTTTCAGAATTTGTGATCGAAAACTTATATTAGTTAAGTATAAATAAGAAAAATTAAATAATAATACAAAAATGAACGAAATAGCAACAACTCTCACAAGTCACTATTAATATCTCCCTCACTTCTTCTTGGTTGTGTATATATTTCTTTGAAGAGAAAGGAGAGGCAAACTGCTCAGCTGCCTGTACATAAGCTGAATCGGAAATATTCGAGATAGTGGGGGCGGAATCCAGAGGAACTTGTAGACTGACGGAGTCTCCCAAGAGGAGAGAAGATGGCTCTTCCTTCATGCGGAATGTGACACTAAAGTATCCATTTTCACATACCTCATTCATAGAGTAGGGTGGATACGGTGCACGAAATTCCAGGGAACTAACCTTGGGTACTTCTGCTGTCCGCCTGAGAGACAATCCAGTAGGAGAAACTTGACCGGAAGACAGGTGGAACTTTCCTTCAAAGAAACTAAAAAAGCAATCCATTATCAAAAGCATAAAACATGAAATGAAGAGGTTACAATTTTTGTAAAGCTTTGTTCTGAATTTAGTTAATGCCTCATTTGCAATAACCCACAAATTCCTTAAACCCTCACTTTCCAGAATTTCTAATGTTTGTCTCAAGGACATGTGGATAATCTAGAGTTGAATTCTTACAGCTAGAAGGTTCATGGTCTAATTACCGGTCTGTTATACAAAGTTCTTACAAGCATTGGATAGCAAAACAATGTAGCAATGAATGCTTACACTCTGTCATTTATTCTAATCATGCTTTCACGAGACAAAATAATCAGGTAACCACCCAAGCAATATGTACTAATACGCAAATTCAGATGGAGTAAGATGAGGATACATACTTCCTTTAATCTAGTTCAAGTTTATCTGATACGTGCGTCTTATTACAATAGGATTAGATCTAGAATGCAGATAATGCGTGTAACTTCCTAATGTGTGATGTTAGCACTTCAATGAGAAATATTGGCTCTCGTGGAGAAGGATAGATATCACGAATAGTATTGATGTCAGATAAAAGTGACAACTTAACACTGTAGAATGCCTAGCATTTATATGGCTTCAGTGCCATAGAAAATGGCTGGGAGACATCCGCGATATCGGGGACACTGTGTCCCCAGTGGGCATTCTATGGTTAAAGCCCAGATTTAAAAAAATAAAACATCTGAATTCAATGATGTACTGACCAGTGAGCGAGTCCGCACTCAGATTGAAGGTTCTGTCTTGTTTGTGCAGGGAACTGTCCTGGAACGAAGCGCGTACGTTCGTAGTAGAAATGAGGAATGACTCTTGTCTCAGAGACGGTTTCCACCACAAACCGGCCTCCTGAGAATCCTTCTTCTCCAGACTTGGTATCCTAAAATGAATTTAAATAACTTCTGTGAAACCGTTCTAGTTACGAGTGCAATGCATACCTGCAAATTATGGCGATCGATGGAGATTTGAACCGAAGAGAAATTTGAGTCTCGATCGGAATATTTGACTCGTTAACGGCAGTCTGAAAGAGAGCTTGTCTCTGCTACACAATGAGAAGATTAGTTACAATATTACAGTACATATGTGTACATGTAGGGAGTTTAATCAATAATCAGGATCACGCATTTGCATTCGCTTAACCCCATTGACAATGACTTTTGCTTGTTCATTTCCGGTTAAGTCATTTTGGGCGGGGAAGCCATAGAAATGTGGGGTCCAAGCTATAAATAGAATGGACCCCAGCCTCAGGTGATGGGTTTTAATAATATGGACACTCTTTTTCTAAACTAACTCTCTGGTACAAATTCCACAGTTAAAATTACATAAAAGAACTCTTTCTATTCTAAACACTTTTTTTTCAATGCTACAAAACAATATTTTACTGAGCAAGAATATCGAGAAAAACGATTTCATCTTAAAACAAGCGATAAATCAAAACACAGACTAGTGAATAGAAATAATTGTCAATTTAAATCAATTAAATGCAAAAAGAAACAAAGAATTGAAAGACTCGATTGAACATAGCAATTACTGTCAAACCATCAAACAATGCACTAAATACAGTCTTCCAATCTTCATGAATTGATTGGTTAATTGATTTGTAATCGGAACATAGTAGACTATATTGTACTCTAAATGTAGAGGTGTCAAAAAAGATTAAATCAAAATATATATCCAAGTGATGATTATGGTGCTCATTCGTTTTTCAGTTTGAATCCTCGAAATTTCAACGAAACATTAAAAATCTAGCATATCGGCTTCTAGGAAATACTTGAGACACATCTGCCAGAATTAGAGATAATTAAAGGAAATATTTGACATGTAGTTCAGATTTGTGTAGATTAAGATTCATCTCGAATTCGTAAGCTTTCGAGAAAACTTGACGTGTCTGTAAACGTAAATATTATCTTATTCTGTGTGGTGTCACTCATATAATCAATATACGTGTATAGAACCAGTCTGGGGACAGAAGGTAAAGCATTCCGTTTTATACACAACATTACAGATACACAACATTACAAGAAACTTCCGAAATGAATATCCATCAGCGTTGAAATTTCAAACGATCCTTGGCATTTAAGACATCATTGATTGATTAAGTTATTTGGATAACTACTTCCTAGCTACAACCATTAGTCCGTAAGTTTATTACTCCAAGATGGTTGAATTTCAGTCATAGGTATAAGTTCTACAATTCTCAGTGGAAGTCCAATTTACTCGTGGTATACTATAGAACCTGTATTACACACTGATGTCCCACATGTCAGTATGGATAGTTAATCAGTATATTTCATTAATGAGTTAAAATAAACAACAACAACAATAATCAGGGTAAAGGGAAAGGTGGGATATTAAAAATGACACTTTAAGCGTGTACATTCGTGAGAATATGCTTCGAGTTCTCTTCTGAAATTAATTCAGTAGCGGGCGTTACGCTAATAGGTGAGGCGATTTTCTTTGGTGGACAGCTCTGGAAGAGAGTTAAGTCATAAAAACCGAAATTGGTTGCTTGATGGGGGATGCGTTTTCCATTCTCAGATAAGTTTGGAGATATTTCTTTCCGCTGCTCGGAATTTGAAGACTTTTTGGTTGACATTTCGTTTGGAGTTCGTAGCGTTTAAGCTTGTAATTAGAGTTGCTATTCCAGTATTCCAGCATCCTTTTATACTAGTCCAGTGCAGTAGCTCAATATTGTAATGCTTGTATACACAGCAATGCAACCAGATAGATAATCTGATTGGTTAGTTACTTGTACGTGTAAATATAGTGTAAATTGTAATTCCAAATTTTTTTCTTACAGCAAAATACTATAATGACTAATCAAGCCACGAAAATAACTGTTAATAAGCTCCTAATGCGGGATCATTTCTATTTCAAGTTTTGTTTGTTAGATCTTTATTCCACATAAAACAGGCGGCATACGTCGTGTGAGGGAAATCAGTACACCCTCGCTAATCCGAACACTTCATTCTTACACTTTGAATCAACTTTAATAATCTTATATCTTTCAATAAGATAAGAAACCTCGTTAAAAATCAATCATAACGAAATAATATCCTTAATTTTCTAACAATACGACAATTATGATCACTTTTTTAAGCACTAAAGGTGCCCGTATTCCACAAAAAATACACAAAATAATTTCAGAAGCAAATAACTATTTATTCGTCACTTAACAGAACTTCGTTTAATACACGTATATTATTTTAGTTCACTGTTTTATGAGAGTTGCAATGATGTGAGGATATTAATGCAAGTATTTCAATCAAACTGAGAAATATATATCTACTGACCGTGGATACAGACTGATGGAATGACTGGAAGACAGATTTGTAGTTGATGGAGTTGGTCCACTGGTTGTAGGTAGAGGCTTGCATGTCAGGTTGCAAGAGAGAGTGAATCCTGCTCAGGAGAGTCACGTCTAGCACTAGCGTAAACGGGATGGTAGAAACTTGAACGTCTGTGATGGAGAGATAAGGAGATTTCTGATGAGACAGGTTATCTACCTAGACGGTAGAATTTGTAAGAAATTGAGTGGAAATGTCAGATGATTGTGAGTACCTTCCTCTTCTCTTGACTCAAATTAAAACGGACAGAAAGGCAGGGGTCAAGGCGTTCTGGGCTTATGTGGAACTTGAGAATCTATAAATAGACAAAGATTCCCATAATCCTTTGGTACATCTGAAATCAGGAAAATGAAGATAAAGGATCAAGTTATACAATTCTATTTTTAGACAAACCTGAGTATTGCTAAGAGCGTATTCTGATGTGTCTCTAGTTTTGAGAGCATCCAAAGGTCCGAGAGTGACGTCACTCCCTGATGGACAATCAAACAAACACTCACTCAGGTTAACTCCGCTCATAGATACGGACACATCAGTTTGGTATGCACTTATCTGAACTTCAGCATTTAGACCGCTTATATGCAATCTACAGAATATAACATTTTAAAATCTACAATATCTCGCTCAGCAATTCTTAGTTGGGGGGCAAATCGAATCGAATCGGGTTTTAGCTGAATTTGTATTCAATTCGATAATTGCATTTGTGTATGGAATACATTGTTCATATATACTTACTCATTTCAAACCACAAATTTGAAAAAGCAGAAAAAAGCATAATTACTTGAAAGCAGGAAGTTGAGCAGAATGATTTAAAACGAATCATCATTTTACAGGAAAGCTGCATAGACACTGCAACAACAACGAAAAAAGTGACGTTTCAATTTTTCCCCCGTCGCATGATTCCGTAATGTTATCTAATTAATTTTTTATCAACATCAACACTTTCTATACTCAATTACAATTTGAAAATTGCTATTACAGTTGAGCTGTTCCGAAATGCAATTATTTCGTTGCAAAATACGCACGTTTACACGTAAAGGTGTGAATTATCCAATCATTAATCTCCTCGGCGAGCCACATACCTCAAGTGATCGTTTGGGATGGCATAAGCCACCTTGGAGAGATTGTCAATCAAGAAGGTTCCAGTGATGTGCTGGAGATCTGATTGGTCAGCTAGCCTGCCCAGTCTGTGGAAGTAGAGCATGGCTAGCTGTGTGTGCGAAGCCAACTCCTCCACTCTCTCATTCTCCTCTTGAGCATACTCCCTCAACTCATCGAGCTGAGAGTCAGACAGCTGGTACAAACTGGTGATGCTAACGTGGAGCAATGCAAGGGAAATACCACCAATCTTGATGACGAATTTGTTGCTATCTGCGATGGGAGCAGTACTGGGCTTGTGGGTTCTGGGTAAGTGCGTGGGGGTGTAGTTGGGAGAAGTTGAGAAGTTTGAGTTGGGAGTGAGCGGGGAGCTTGAGATTCCGTTGAGATGGGACAGGAGTGACGATGGCGGAGTTCCAGAGCTGGCCAGGCTGTTAAGTTGGGAACTGGGGTCCCCTAGACACGGGATGGCTATATTCTCACTCCTGGTTACAGACATAGCAGGAGGAATGTCTAGCGGGCGGAGGTCATCCTCTAGGGTAGAGCAGATGGAGTAGTAGGCAGGGTCTTCATCGTCTCGCGACTCCAAATAGGACTCCGTATCCTGTCTCGGAGAGTGGACAGCGTTCAGTGAGTAGAGAACTTCCGCACATTTCTGCACCTGAATATGATTGGTCACTTGTGGGGCTATCTTGAGGTAATCCTGCGGGTTGATTGGCCGGCCGGTCGGAGGGATGTTGCTCAATCTTTTCTCGTCTATCGTAAACAGAATTCAATTCCTCTAAAATGCTTATTTATGACGCTATAATCGGAAGTGTGTATCCAATTCTTACCTAGTTCCTCCATCAGCCCGGAAGTAATTTCTGCAAGCATGTGCACAATGTCTGGAGAGAGTAAAAAGTGCAATGATCCCGCAGTGCATTCCACTTTCAACTAGACACAAGGAATTTGTTATTACATCATGCAACCGCAAACAACTGGCGTGTCAAGTATTCCCAATTCTTTCAGTATGGAATAGTTTCAGTGAATAAAATCAGGCGTAATTGAATCCAGTTCATTTGAGTCATGATACCTTTATTGGGCAAATTAGGCGAAGTAATTTTGAAAGTGAAAAGCCCGAGTGGCCTAATAATCATTCATTGCATTAATTGACCGAACACGGATACTTAACATTACAATATGCACACTCCAATACTATTTAAATGGGAGCACTGGTCCATGCCTAAGCAGCACAGTTATAAATAAGAAACGCACACAGAGTTATCAAACAGAGTTACAATGTCAGATATTGAGACGGTTTTGGCCGATGTTTCCTACATCATGGCCGTGAGTGACTCGAAGTCAGGGAAGAGGGGAGCAGGGTTCACCAGGAAGAAGATCACACTCCCAGATCCCAGTATCCAGTACGCGATGGGGATGATCCTATTCGAGAAGAACGAACTGACCTTTGAAGCGGTATTCATTCAGCCAATCGCGTACAGACTAATGATACAGTTCGCTGAGTCTAACAAAGACGCGGGTTTACCATTGCTCTTCTATGACAGCATTCTCTGCTTCGAGAAAGAAGCGGAGAAAGATAAGAGAGAGGTGCTAGCCAAGCAGATAACTGACAACTACATGATGCCGGACTATCTCTCCAAGCACATGCGTATGGGTAAAGCGCAGTACGACCAAGTTCTGGGACGCATGTACGCGAACGATTTTTCTGAGGATCTATTCCGAACTTTCGCAGAGCCACTCCTGCAGCAGATAAAGGATCACTTCTTTGACAACTTCCAACTGAGTAAGGAATTCACTCGCTTCTGCCAATGGAAGGCCATGGAGATGAATTTCAAGCCTGGAATGCAGGATTTTAACGTCCACCGGAAGCTGGGGAGAGGCGGGTATGGAGAGGTGTACGGCTGTCGCAAGATCGACAGTGGGAGAGTCTATGCAATGAAAGTTTCCTACAAAAAGCGAATCAAAGTGAAGAAAGGAGAAGCACTATCAATCAATGAGCGGAACATTCTATGCAAACTCAACAATCCATTCGTGGTCGGACTCCACTACGCGTTCCAGACCCCCGATCAACTGGTGCTGGTGCTGGATCTTGCGGAGGGTGGGGATCTCCACTACCACATCGACCAGAAAGGGAGTCTATCAGACGACTCGGTGAGGTTCTACACGGCTGAGATGGTGCTGGGGTTGGAGCATATGCATGCGCAGAACATCGTGTACAGAGACATGAAGCCATCTAACGTGCTGCTAGACACGGAGGGACACGTCAAGATCTCAGACCTGGGACTGGCACATGATCTCAAGTACGACTTCCCGAGCAGTGCAGTGGGGACGCATGGGTACATGGCCCCAGAGGTGATATACAAAGGAATAAAGTACAGCTTTCCTGTCGACTGGTTCGCGCTCGGATGCACGATATTCAAGATGTCGACAGGACATAGTCCGTTCCACGATAAAGATAGAGAAGCCATCATAAACAAAACACTGAAAGAAGATCCAAAGTATCCTTCGAAGATGTCGCCAGATCTGCAATCGCTGATAAGCTCATTTCTCAAGAAGAACCCGGCTAGCAGGCTAGGGTCCCCCCCGGATGGAGCCGGTGGGATCAAGAGGCACCCTTTCTTTGCCCCCCTCTCCTGGCCAGTAGTGGCAGCACGCGGTCTGAAACCACCTTTCACACCTCCAACCGGTGAGGTTAACGCGCAAGAAGTGGACGATATCGGTACGTTTGACAGCTCCGAGACTCACGGGGTGAAGTTAAGCGAGCAAGACCAGAAGAAATACGAAGGCTATGACCTGACAATGCCGATCAAATGGCAAGATGAGATGATGGAGACTGTGTACGCTAGCGTTAACGAGAGTCGAGACAAGGCAGAGAGTAAAGACAAGAAAAAAACCGGGGCTCTGGATATGATTGAGGACTACGAGAAGGGCTGCATCATGCAGGGATGGGTTGAGAAGCAGAACAGACTGTCCATCTGGATGAAGAAGTACATGCGCTTGTACGAGGGAAGGATTGAAATATGGGACTCAGACGGAACTGGCGGGAAAACAACGATTATCCCGATTGATAGTATTGCGGAGATAAAAGAGAATCCACCGTCCAAAGAAAAGGGGCACACTAAAATCGAGATCTTTCAGCGGGACAAGAAGGACAGTACCATTGTTAAGGCAGAACTTGAGGTCGTGACACCGGTTTGGTGCAACATCCTCAAATCCATGTGTCGTGCGCCACATGTCGAACCAACTCCACCACCTAGACCTCCGCCACCAGATGTCGTCTACAAACGACACATTTCCGAAGCCCCCTACTTAAACAGTGAGAACCTACACCCGCCATCTTTGGGCGCGGCGGGAAAAAGCAGAAGTGAGGATGCTTCATCATAAGACGAGCCCTATTATTTGTAATTAGCGCAAGGACGCTTATAATAACTGTATGTGATTGTGTGGAGCAAAGCTTGCTTCACATTGCTTTGTTCACGGATATTTTACTGTTGTGTAAGTTGTATATATTAATTAATGCATCCACTGACTATACACTTCAGCAGAATGATAATCTTATTAATTTGTCTGTTAAATGCTAGTGTCACATCTATGATGAGCTAACGTGTTAGGGAAGTGAGCATATAACAGGTGTGCTAATATATCCCAGAGTAAAGCACGTAGGAAACTTAATATTCAGTCAGCATAATGGTCGTGTTATTAGTTGACGTGTTTCATGCAATCTCTTAAAAGGTCTACATAGCAAACGTGGAAGTTTATCAAATAAATGTTGTTTGGAGATTTTAAAGCTAGAATGATGATAACGTTAGCATGGTAGCATAATGTCATTCAAGTTAAACATGCGTGAAGTGACTATTCTAGTTACCTTAGGATCTGGGAGATGATCAGTCAAATTTAGTTTCAGTCTAATCTCCATTTGGCCATTCAGTGATGCGATGGGGTACAGAAGCTCACAGGGTAGGGGGTCGACTTGAGCCCCAATGGACGGAGTGCCTAGGTACAAAAAGCTATAATAATACACTATAATCTGAATGAGCCGGAATGTGAATCTGTTTCTACCCAACCTTGTTCGAGAGAACATCTATACATGTCATTCCTGACGATGTTAGCGCTGCTGTCATTGAAACCTCGCGGGTCATGCGTAGGGACAGTCTTGCTGTGTGGACCCTGTCCAACTTCGAGGGTAACCCCGGAGAGTTTGAGGTGCTTAATTGAGAAGATGGGAGGGATGTAGACGTGAGAAGAGGCAGGAGTGTCCCCATTCGTGGGTTCGTTATGTGCCTGGTTCTGCTCAGCAGAAAGAGACCCTTCTGAGTCCATGTAGAATGCCTCGTCGAAATATTCTATCCTAAAAAATGTCCAAGTTTACTTCTATGGCAAACAGAATATTCGTACTGAATAGATGTACTTTCTGATTTTGAGGAGAACTATGCAGGCGATAGGTCTGTCAGGAGGGAAGTATTTCACTTGGAATCTGACATCTGAGACGGACACCTCCACTCTGTTTAAAACTACAAACATTTGAATTCTCATTAACAGAACTAGCGTATCTGGATACAGCTAGAGTACTGATTCAACGAACTGGGAGAACTCACTGGACTCTATGGTTTGAGCACATGCCTCCATTCCCTCAAAGGTAGAAGCTGATTCGCTCTCTTGCTGCATGCACTGCTTAGCAACCTTTAAACTACACAAATATGTGTGTAACAACAGATAAACCTTAGCACTACATGTCCATGCTAAGTGCTAACCTTAAAGTGAGACTGCTGGATATCAGAGATTCGGTCATTGATACTATAAATAACAACCAATGAAAGATGAATATACTGATGTTGTTGTTTATCGCTAATAATAGAACTAACAGGTGTTAGAAGTCTGGAATCCATGCCTTGGGGCAACTGTGATGTTGAGACCTGATATGTCCAGTTTGCAGTTGTCTCTGAAAAGGTTTTTCCAAGGAATCGATACGGAAAGAGACCCAACAAACCCCTCTAATATCTCGACTGGAGCGTTCACATTCTCCAGACTCTCATTCAGTGCCTAGCAACCACAAATATGTAATCGAGGGTACTACAACTATGTGATAGCAATGCGTATCAAAGCTCTTACGTGTGTATCCAACTCTACTTGAGTGATGGTGCCGATACCATTGGATATGTCGAGTGTGAGTTGGTCAATGCTTAGTTTCTCCTTGAAGAAGTGGCCGAGGTAGTGCTGTAGCAAGTAGCGACAAGCACGCTTCTTGACAAACTCAGGGAGTTTGAACCATGGCATGCTAGCACTGAGGAATTATAATCAGTTAAATACCCAATATTAGCTGTTGTGAATGCAGGTTTTAAACCTCTCGAGGGGGAGGGGCAATGTATAGTTCATTATACAGTCGACTCCGCTTAATAGGGTCACATCGGTCAGAGGACATTTTGTCCCGATTAAGCGGAGAACCCTATTAACCGAAAATATTTTGTATTAGCTTCTATGTGTGAAAGTTATTCCGGTCCTGCCAAAAGTGGCCCGATTAAGCGGTTGACCCGATTAAACAGTGACTCTATTAAGCAGAGTTGACTGTACTTATACTATGGTTATGTGGAGAAAGGTTCTACAGATCACAGAATTATATCACTTAATCAAAGATAACAGTCTAATATAGTATGCTGAATAACGTATATACACTCTAGTCATCAACTAGTACTAATATTTCTATGCAGTGCTACTGCTACTTATAAATAACACAAAATAAATACTGTTCCACTATGTTGTAAAAGGGACTATCCACAAGAATGCATCTACACAGGAGGAGGGACCACATTATGACTTCACGAGAGAGTGCATTATCACGAAGGTGAGGCATTGGTAGAGAGCCTGGACATATTGTGGAAGAAAGTTGACCAGGATGGCAAGCAAACTGATGGCTATGATCAGTGGATTCAGAAGCATCAGCTGGTACAAACTAAGGTAGACAATATAGAAGAGAGGAAAGACGCCAGTGTACAAGAGCAACGCCAACCGAGCACTAAGAAATCCCCTAAACTTGGGGTGTGTAGGAATATGGCAATCGTTGTGCCCCAGCCAGCCAAGAGGAGGAGAATTCTGATCGATCTGTTGTAGGATGCAGGGAGGTTATCAGTGTAGATCAGGTAATTAACGAAAAATCCTGACAAAAATTTAGCTGCGAGGTAGAAGATTTTAACGGAAAATACATTGAGATTGAAAAAAAAAGAGATTTTTTTTGTTACCTCTTTCTTGCTGTCAATCGAGTCTCTAAATCTAGTCTTTGGGAAAAAAGGTCTTAGAAAAATACCATTATTATCTCAACGAAGAGGACTTGTCGAAATATTTTAGGAAATGAAAAATAAAGCGCTTGAAATAGAACCAGGACAGAGAAATACACGTTTTTCCAGGACAAACTCATACGAGAGAGTGCGCTTATCACTGAAATAGCCTTGAACTTGACCTTTGGACCGAGACAGGAAAGTGAAAGTGAGAGAAGCAATGATGCTCTGCACTAGCGCAGTGGTTGGGACAGACACAGTGAGGATCGGAATCAGACTGGAGAATGGCGGGAATAACTCAGAAATGACAGCGAGAGCATCTGGACTAAGTACAGGAGTCCGCACAGTCTGTGTGCTCGGAATCGACGTTTTCCAAATAAGGTAATGGCAGAAGTAACTGTCTTCATCACATACAACGAGTAAATTCAACATTTCAGCTTTTAAATAGATCTTGAAGAGGCATAAAATCACTCTCTCAAATTATCCATTTAATATCAAGTACGTGATTGGTCAGTTATTTTAGTAATTGCATCTTAAACACGCATGTTAATTTAATGAGGAAGCTAAGGGATCGGATTATGAAGTGATATGAAGGTTAGAACAGACACAGTTAGCTATTATTGATTGTAAAATATATAGACTAGTGAGTGATGTATTTCACTTGTGGGTGTAGGAAAGATCTGAAAAGTGCTTTAGTTGCTCTGCGATCGAGTCTGTCTCACCCTCAAATGATCCCTTTCTAACACCTACAGGATGGCGAAGTTAGAAATTAGAACAGGAAATGAATTTTCCAGGAGTTCCGGATTGTCCAACACTCACCTTGATCATGTGTAGGTACTTCAGGGGTATCGAAATCACTGCTTTCAGCTACTCTCAACTTGTTGAGGAGCTAATGAAGGAAGATATTGAATACACGGAACAGCAGGTAACTACAACTAATTGCATGTACATACATCCTGTAACGCTCCCATGTTAGCTCCATGGTGTTTTGAGTAACCTAGTTGGAACAGGAAATAAACAATTTATCACAAGGAAGCAATACCAAAATATAATCAATTAACATCTTTAATGAAGAGAAAACAATTCGATGTATTGGTATATGTATAGAGCATGAGTATTACATAATATTCACAATAGCGTACATTCAACACATACATTACATATTTGTACTTGGTATAGTTTGAACATAATGATCAAGTCAGATCGATTAAAACAGGTTCATCCTGATAAGCTGTCAGGTCTATAACATCTTCCTTCTCTTCCTTGACAACCACGCTCTCCTGGATGCTGTAGCTACCGTCCGGGTGGATCGTGGCAGAGCTAGCAATCGGATGCGATTGGACAATTTTCTGCTGCATTCCGTCTATAAATAGGTCGCTCAGATCTTGATATGAAGCACTACACAGTGGACATTGGACTTTGATAACAACGCCGTTCCCAATAACGACACAGCCCGTTTTAATGAAGAAATAGGCTTCCATGCTTTGGAAGTGTTTGCACTCTCTGCCACGGAGAGGCCGGGTCATGGGTGTGTGAGAAATCGGACAAATCAAACTGACTTCGTACAAAGAAATCGACACATCAGCCTTGTTCATTTCTTCCTTATACAGAACAGTCATGGAATCCGAACTCCTGAAAGGAATGGTCTTAATTAGTTCTTCAGTAAGTTCTTTATCCGATAGCATTTCTAACTGCAAGAGTAGTTGAGCATTCTACGCTGCTAGATACTGTCTGAACGTGCTGTGATATATTCCTTAGGTTACATTGGTTTGTTTTAAAGTATTTAAATTGAATTGAATTAGATATATATCGAGGTAAGCAGAAAGCATGAAATACGTTATAGCTATTCAGCATAGTTCGTTGGACATTATTACTGTGACAATTATGACAGTATTTACTGTGGTTCCCAGATATATCAACTGTCTCGAGTATTCAATACATGGAATCAATATAAATTGAAATACATAGTAGCAATGAGGTTATAAGAATTTGATAGAGTTCTAGTAAAATTTCTGAAATCTTTACATAAAATGATATCATATCATTTCAAATTCTCAACAAGTCATCACTGATAAAAACGGATTTCAGACAATCAAGAATGCACTGTAATAGTAAATATTTTCAGATATCGGATTCAACTAGCAAATAAGAAAGTTGAGCTGAGACATATCAAAACTAACAAAATTGTGTTTACAGTTTTATTAACGTACATAGAAACGTACTTTTCACTTTGGCTTCTATTCTCTTGAGAGAGCGCACAACCTCGACAATCTCCTACAAAACACAAACGCTCAATCAGTGAAAGAGAATTGCATTTTAAGTTTCCAGGCGGAATGTCCTTGTTCCATATACTCCTCGAACGAAATCGGAGTGAGGTGAGGAGGCCGAGCGGACAATTCGGTAGTCGCCAGTCTCTTCCCTCCTTCCCATGCGTAGGCTATCGGGTCTGGAGGGAGGAAGATGTTGAGGAAGTGAGCGGCGGGAAGGGATGCCCTCAGGTCTGAGTAGAGTCTGTGTTTGAAACCAGGAAATAGTGAGTTCCCCCCGGTGACTAGGATGTTTCGCGTGAGACTCTCGCACATGGGAGGAGGGGTGATTGTGAGGGAGTGTCTTACCGCCTCTGGCAGACCCATCTGGTCTAGCCCGATGTCGGACGGATGGAAGATCAACTCAGGCACAGAGAACCTCTCGTTTCCGAGTGCCAGCGTCCTGTCAGGGGGACAAGGCTCGTTCGAGGAAGGATCGTGAATAAATCCACGGTTCGAAAGCGAGAAATCGGGAAGGATGTAGTGAATCAGAGTCCCAGAATCAGACAATTTGTTTGACTCGCGAAATTTCACTGTTTCTTTCTTACACTTAGACATGTCCGAGTATATATCTCGTGAAATGTAGCACGTGTCCTCCTTAACCTGATTTATAACGTAGGTTTCTTCCGCTACGTTCAACTGCCTGTACGAGATGAGGTCCTTCAGACGGTTAGTCAGGAACTTGCCCCCTACGTCTACTCTCAAGAAGGAGCTCGTCACAGGGATCATCTCGCAGAACGGCATCACATGCGTGAACGAGAATCCAGAGTCGAGAACCATGGATGCTGGAGAACTAGGGTTGTCGGTCTTGTAATGGTAAGCGCTTAGGTTCGCGGATGTTGAGCGAGTAACGGACTTGAATCCGTATTCCTCGAAAAGAATCTCATCCAGGGTATCTCGGATGGAAGCGAAGTTGAAAGGAGGCTCAGTGAAGATAAGGTCTGTGTCCTGAGGACTGATGTTAAGGTGTGTGGGGCCGAATATGTGGTCGAAAAGTTGTCGCTCCACACCCCAGTTTAGTAGGTACCCCTTCTGGAATGCCAGCACCATCATAAGCCCGCTCGTGTCCGTCAGAGAGAACAGCTCAGATCCGACGTAGGACTTGTGCCTGTCTAGTTTGGTGCGGGAGATACAGTTGGGGATGATAAGGGGGTGTGTGTCCGAAGAGATGCCCGCCTTGATCGAGTGTCCTCCACAGTCCACGATGAGACTCATTGGTGCAGTCATTAGTTTTACGGATTAGGCGAAGTGAATTCAGTTTCTTAAGCCAACTCGGCACACATACTAAATGCTAGAATTTCAAACTTAGATCTTATAACATAAAATGTCTTGATAAAATCAGGAATCGTACTGTGTGTATTGGGTGGGTCTACTATACAGATAAATGTGCCTGATCTTACATTGTATCGTCCACCTACCTCACTGGCGGTTTCAAACTCAGGAGAGTGAGAAATGTCTTCAAAAGAATCTGGAGCTGAGAGAGGTGTTATGCCACTTCTCAAGTGTTTAACCAGGACACCACGAACCAAACTAAAGAGTAGAAACTAATAATACTTCTTTCTTCTTTTCAGTATGAAAAACAGAGATTTTTACATTACAAAGGATATATTATGTTCTGTTGTATGAGGAAATGCATTGTACGTAGTACTCACCTAGCTTGTGAATTAGCTTGGTCGAGATTGAACTCAATGCTGCGAGTGACGTCACTCAGCGTTTGAATGACAGCTGGATCTAATGACTAAGAACTATAATTAGTACTAATAGGCATTCAAACCTGATAGATACTCCTAGCAACACACACCTGCTGAGGAATGTTCCATGCCCTCCTTCTCCCCTTCTTCTGGGTGCACTCAGGGGTCGCTCCTCTCTCTTCCGTCTCAAGCCTGAAGGGAGGAGGGAGTAGGATGGGGGCAGGGGGACTCATCAGCTGACTCTCACTGGAGGTCATCGAGATAGGTGTGGATGACGTCACCGGATCTCCGATTTCCTCACCGCGGGAAGAGACCAGAGAGTCCACCTGAGGGGATTCCAGCTGCGGTCTGGTGCAGGGGGTCATGAACTCCAGCTCTGGGTCTGTGTCCAGTTCTGTTTCTGTTCTATAAATAGACGTGAACTAGAACAGAGCTATCACCACAGTTGATTTTGAATCTTAATGTCGCTTTAAGAACGAGGAGGAATAGATTAAAAATTCCTTATAACATGGCATAGCAATACTCACATATGGTTGCTAGGAGGTTGAGGAGTGGAGAGAATAGGTTCAGTCTCTCTGAACGCCAGCCGTACTTTATGGCTTACCGTGTCTCTCTCAGCCAATCGCTCTGTGGGAATAAAAATATAAAAATGAACTGGACCAGGGATATTCTATAGGAATTGGATGGATCAATGGAATTTCCTCATCTTATAATACTTCATTTCCATATAAGGAATTCTATTGCTTTACCTGTGGCTATATCTCTATCCTCTTTGAACAAGAGTCTAGGTTCTGTACGGGACAATTTCTTACTGCCACTTCTCTCTCCCAACTCCACCACAAACACCTCTGACTTCCTGCCACGTGGCGGTGTGCTCACGGGGGGCTCTGGATCTATGACTGGACGCGATAGAGAGATGTCCAGCTGTTCGGACGGAATCTCGTAGGAGCCCCGCCTGATGAGAGGGGGTCTCTCGAGCGGTGAATTTTCTCTATACAATTGCACTCATTACACACAGCCTATGTCCATATATGGAACACATCCTGCCCAATCAATGATAGTCTCTATATCATAGAGAGAGAATTGTACGTATTTCGGAGTTATTTAAGTGACAAACTATTGCTGTCCATTCTAACGAGAGCTACGCTTCCACATTTGAAATAATACTATAAATAAACTAGATGTAAAGCTACATTCCTACCTCTCCAGTGGTTGCTCAGGAGGGAGTGAAGCAGGAGGATCTGTGGCTTCCCCACTCTCCATAGAAACGAAGAATTTTGTGCTGCTACGGAAGTCTCTAGAGTCAGCTGATTGTCTCTGTTCACTGAACCTAGCAACCTCACTTGGATCAGGAATGGGAGATCTCCTTTCTAAGATGTCGGTAGGAAGATGTCTGCTTTCAGGTATGCGAGAGGAGGGAACCACTTCGGTGGAGGTGTTAGGGGTTGCTATATCGTCTGGTTTGGTGTATTTCCGGTGGGAAGGGGGAGTGGAGAAAGTGTCCGACCCGTCTCCCCACCAGCTCGGCTGTCCATACAGCGTCCTTGCTCGAGTTGGAAAGTCGCGGACCGATTCTTTGGCGGTAGAGGAAGCGTCTTCTAGGATATTCGACATAAACATATCGGCAGCTTAGTTATCACACGAATTCGTGAATCCTTTAGTAGGATAAGGATATTTATCTCGACTTGACAGAACTGTGGTTATAGAGTACGTCTACGATTTCAATGACATCATAGAATCTATTCATATATCTCACAAACTCGCTTCAATAGATTCTCCTGACAAACATAAACTAATCTTTAAGATTTGTTTATCGAAATTAAAACTGATTAATTTCGATATGTTCTGACACAAATAGAAGAGCGACAACTTCAAACCATCACAGACCTGAAGGGTTTCTGAATCTCTCTGTGTCAGGACGAGAGTCAGCTGATCTCGAATAACTAAATTAGAATTATGGAAATATTACGTACTAAATATAGAAGCCGGAATCTGCATATCAGCTGTACAAGGAGAATAGTATGAGAGTAGTCTAAATGGACCATGGATTGGGATTACCTGTTAGTCGATAGAGGCGTGGACACAATTCTGTCCGAGAAACTGATCTGAGAAGAAATCGATTGGCCCACTGGCGCAAAGGATTCGTTCCCTCTGAGGAAAGGAGAGTTGTCCCCCGGATCCCCAAAATAGCTTTTCCCCGCGCAGGATCCAGGGGTATAGGCGGGGGAACTCCTACCCCCGGGGGGCTGCGTCTGGAAGGAGTGGGAGAAGAGGGGAGAGGGGGCAGAAGGGGAGCTGTAGAGGTCTGAGTGCGAGCTTAGAGACGGTGGCACAGAATGGTATGCTGGCTGGAGTTGAGGCGCCTAAATAGGAAGAGTTAAATGTCAGTAACTTAGTATTATAGTGAAACCTCCCATCTGTGAGGATATGAATTGAATTAGGCTGCACCTCAGAATCACCCTTGCTCATCAACTGAAACATTTTAATAATATAAATCTCATTATTTTATTGTTCATTTGATAAATATTAATTTCACTTTACGTGTTGCTGGGGTGAGGGTTCTGGAATGTAAGGCTTCACAGCTGCTTCCCCCACTTCCACGCACCAAATATTTGGATCTAAACAAGACAAGTAAACAATTTTATTCTCAAATTGTTTATAAATTAGGATATATAAACAACTTACTTTTACCAAACATGATTCTAGTCCCGACGTAGAGAGGTACGGACTCTTCTCCCACCGATTCTCCATTCACGAAAGTCTGGAATATGAGAAAAGTGGCAATAATACACCACTACGACACACTAGTACACTGAAACAGGAATTCAATCTCTTGTTTAGATTTCTGAATAGTCAACTCCGCTTAATCGGGACAAGTCTCCAGGAACGGAATGGATCCATACATAGAAGCTAATACTAAATTTCATTGGTTAATTGGGAACTCAGCTTTTAATCGGGATAAAATATCCGGGACCAAAGTGTCCCAATTAAGCGGAGTCACCTGTATTATATAGCACAATTCCCAGCTCCACAAGACTACACAGGAATGTGAATTGAAATCCGAGATTTTGAACTTGATAGAGTTCGATATTTTAAATTCTTGACATTACAGGGATTGGAATGTATGGTTATGCCCATATAAGGAGTTACCCCGTAAGAGCTCCCTAAGTCCGTCAGTCTGAACACTCCCAGTCTCTGGTCGTGGTTGAGGACTGCGTGTCGAATGTCGATTCCTTTATGCTAAACAACAAATTAATAAACAACAACAAACTAACATCAACAACAACAAATTATTATCAACAAAACATTCATGTAATGTTTACAACTCTCAAAAAACTTTTAGATTTATCATGTTGGAGTATTTAGAATCTCAAAAGATAATTATTTTGGATGTAAAGGTTTCCTGAAAAGTTTCTGATTGGCCAGTCTGGTACCTTTATTGTGAGGTCACAGTCATCGTCTCGGCCAATGAATAGCTGATGCTTGAGCAGCTCCACACAACTCCCTGAGCTGTTCAGTCTCCACACTGGCATACTAACACCTAACACCTAACATATAATCAAAGTGTCTCTACAAATCCCCATCCCGACACTTTTTTTTCATGTCAAGAAATAAGTTGAAGCGTCTCGTATTAAAAGTGTCGTACTGATCCGACAATATTCCTGGTCTTACCGATGATACTAATGCATTTTCTCAGTCAGTAAAATATAGTTCTACTCCTCGAACTTGAGCTCTCGCCCTCCTGGATTGAGCAGAGTCAGGATATAGTTATGGCCCCTTAAATATTTAAAACTCAACAAAATTGGTGACATTGTTTTTGAGAAATGTCGGTCGACAGACCGATAGTACATGCAGCTCCAGCAAGTGACTCGAAGTGTGAATATAGAAAGCAATCAACCGTGTTTTTTTAATATTCCCAGGCGCCCGCAGGGCGATTCTACGGAGACTGTGTGTCCGCAAGCCGCTCAGCGCAATCAAGCGAAGCACGCTCGTATGAATTAATGGGATATAATTGATTTACAGAATAGAACGGAACCATTCCAGGAAATCTGAATCCCTAATTTACGGAACTTGAAGGAACGGTTCCGGAATTTTAAATGCCTATTTACGGAATATTCCGTAAATTAGGCATTTAAAATTCCGGAACCGTTCCGTCAAGTTCTGTGAATTAGGGATTCAGATTTCCTGGAATGGTTCCGTTCCATTCCGTAAATTAGGTATGTCCCATTAATGTCAGTTGACAGACTGATAGTGCAGCTCATTAATGGAGCTGACCATGGATATTTTTTGTTCAATTAATAAATGAGCAAATCCCCAAACATGATTTCATGTTCATAAATTTATTATCTTTAATCCCCCATTGAATTAAGAGCATTCTTATTTGTAGATTATAGACAGTCTACAAACAAGAATGCTCTTGAATTAATGTTATTTCACTAATCCGAACGATCTTTTGACCATTGATTGGTACACAGAGCTATTCGGATTAGCGAGGGTGTACTCAATTCTACAATAATGAGTAATCTAACTTGAATTAACAGCGGTTATTTGCTATCTAGTAGCAATCGTAGATGTATGTATCTACATGCAAATTCTTCAAATTCTTCTCAGCTGATTCTTGAGATTTTTTATGAATTTTCACCTTATGGCCTAAGTTGACTAATTCATTGAAAGATGATGAAGAATTATGAATTATTCAAAATCTCAAACATTAGTGCAGATTCTATGCCCAAAAGTGGTTAAAAGGTTGCTCATGTTATATACCTCTAACATTGCTCAGTCCCTAAGCGAAATATCGAATATTTTTTTCATTATTTTATTTTCAAATTTTGAGTAATTCATTGATAATTCATGAATTAGTCAACTTAGCTTATGACCAGTTTTGAATATGAAACGTATTTGTCGTTAAATGCAACTCGTACAAGATATTGAGGTAAATATTTAATTAATTGAATTAAAAACAAGAAAATTTTTCTTTATCAATAATATAAATATTGACATTTTACTTAAAAGACTTGGAAAATAATTACACTCCGAGTAATAACACAAGTATTTATAGTAGGAATAAACAAATTAGAATAAACAAATACTTCTAAACATCTCCCTTTTCCTTATTTAGGTCTGTTTGATTTGAGTTGGGATTGACTTTCAAGTTTGTTCGATGACCTCGGAGGTAGAACAATCACACTTACACGCGAAACTCTATTGGAAGGTGCACTGACTCTGGAACGGTTCCTCTGAACACGTTTCCGGTAAAGAATAGTTATAATAATTATTAAAACAGCAATAGTTATTGCAGAGGAGATCACGAAAAAAACAAGGGGAAGAATCCTCAGTAGGAAACTGACTGAAATACCAGATGTATTTTGTGGGGCATAATTTGTTGTCTGCTCTGTTTGTCGTATATTTGGATCTGGTGGTGAGTTAACATTGGGCGGGTTTGGGGGTGGTTCGGCTGTGGGAGGGGGCAATTCCTTGCGAGGGCTTGATACACAGGATGCAAGAATCGCCGAGAGGAGAATAATTAGAAGAATTAAGAACTTTGTATTTCCCATTACTTGAATGTTAATTTTAAAATTCCGAGTACTAATTCAATCGCATTGTTTTTATATCCCATTTAGTTTCAGACAGACAATAGAATTAATGATTTGGTTGAAGGAACTAATTTTAAACATTTGCTAGACCTTTGACTCAATTGTTATAAATTATTTCGCATCCCATATGTAGTTATGGAATGTCTGAAAACATTGGTTTTCTAAACGGAGGACTGACACAACAAGATCCATCTGATGTCTGCGATAAGATGAATAATATTCTATTTCGCATTGAAAAGAATCAAAACATTAGTCTTGTATATATTCATGATAGTTTTGTCGGAAGAGTTTAATCACTTGGAGATGGAACGGAATACTTGTACCACTCTCAAGTACAATAATCTAATGACTTTTTAAATATTCACCTGATATACTTATGTTCATAGTAAGTGTAGACATTCCTTTATATTATTATCTGAACTTAACAAATAGTTCTTTTGTTAGATGCACCAATGAGAACAATGAGAAGTCTGTTCTGTAGAAGATACCATGATGCAACAAAAAATACAAAAAAATCGCATGCAAGATTGTATATAGAACAAATTCACAAAAAATGGAAAGAATGAGGAGTAGAGTCAGTGCTATTTCATTTCAGTGAGTTTGTGATAGAAGGACAAGTTGACATTAGACAAGATTGTCTTCAACTCGTTGAATGTGGGGCGAACTGTATTATCCTTCATCCAAGTCTGAACCATAACTTGGTAGACATCTTCAGGACAACCAATCGGAGCAGAAAGTATGCGTTCTGTGGAGAGAGCTTGTATTACTTCCTCGTTCGAAGCATTTCCCCAAGGTTTATCCCCTAACGACCAAATTTCATACAGCGTCACACCGAATGACCACACGTCCGACTTCTCCGAGTATTTCATGAAGAAGAGAGCTTCAGGGGCTGTCCAACGGAGAGGGACTCTCCCACCTGATGAGGTGTAGTAGTTGTTCTCCGGAGAGTCGATCTCTCGAGACATGCCGAAATCTGCCACACGAACTGTCAGGTCTTTGGCCACCAAAACATTTCGAGCTGCTAGGTCTCTGTGGATGAACTTCTTTTCGGTGAGGTATGCCATCCCTGCAGCGATCTCTTGACTGAACTTGAGCAGGAGAGTGTGGAGCACGACTCCTTGTAGCTGGAGGTCGGAGTTGCTGCTGCTGCTACTGTTTCTGTTTGGAAGTTTCAACTTTAACAAGAACTCCCTCAGTTCTGTCCTCAACAACTCGGTGACGATCATCCAAGGCTGCTGCTGGTGCTGAGAGGTGAGTACTCCGATGAGTCTGAGCACGTTGGGATGGTTGAACTGAGCGAGTGTGGCTGCTTCCCTCATGAAGGCTAGCGTCACGTCTGAATTGTCTGCCTGCTTGAGAGACTTGACTGCGACTGGGATGTCTCCCTTTTGTGTGTGGTAGGTGGCTCTGTACACAATTCCGAAGTGTCCCGATGCTAACTGTTTTCCTATCTCCAAATCTTCCTTCTTTATCTGGAACGGACAACATTGGAGGTTGCTTGTTAACTCGGGGAGAGAATTTGATGGTTCTATGTAAGGAGTAATCACTTTACTCTGATTTTCTCCCCGAAAGTTGTAGAATGGATTCATTTCCAAAGAGTCGCTAGAGCTTAAGAGAGGCGCATTTGATCGATTCAGTAGTGTATCTTCGTATAAAGCTTGGTCCACCACTTCACCTTCTACCAAATCACTATACACGTCATTCACTACATATTCATAGCTAGCTTTAAATTCTTTTTGCTTTTCTGGATCTGTCTTCAGGGAGTTATAACTAGCATAAACATAACCATTCGGATTTGATAGTGGCCGATCAGGTATCACTGAGTAGTAGACTGGTTCTTGAGCATTTGATTGGTCATTCGTGTCTGTTCCCATAAAACTAGGGGTTTCAGCAAGGAGAATACCATTTCCGTTTCCATTTATTACATTCTCATAGTGCGTAGCTTCTCTTATTGGAGATTTGAATGCTTTTTTCCTACCTTTCAAACAGATGACAGTTAGTAATGCAACCACGAACGCTATAAGCATAGCGATTATAACAATAGCAGCGACAGGAATCGCAGTCACTAGAATCAACATGGCATTCTGTTCTATCTGTGTTGGAGAGTTTGTAACAGCTATGGATGTAGTGGATGTTGGCAGTATTATGGCTGTTGAAATTGAGGCTGACATTGAAACTGTGGCCGTGGGGGACATACTAGGTGGTGGAGATATTAAGGAGGATGTTGGAGATATAAGTCCTGGTGTAAGGAACATACTAGGTGTTGCGGTGATGTGTGACGTAGGACCAATTGAAGATGAGGGAGATAATGATGGTGTGGGAGTTGGTACATTAAATTCGCATGTCTCATTAATACACGTAACAGTTTCGCAATTGAAATAGCAGCACCTGGGAATAGATTCTGCACATGTAGTTTGTGGGTTATTCGCATTGGAGATGAGCTCACTCTGACACCTGGCACCATTGAATATACTGATCTCAGAATCTACACACGAGCTATTGTCCGATGGTGCACATGTGCGATTCTTGAAACAATTGTTATTGAGATCGTCGTCACAATCTTCACAGAGAGTTGAAGTAGTGAGTAGAAGGATTGAATAATTGAAGAAAAAGTCACACGGATAAGTAATGGCTGCTAACGGATCCGAATCGCTAGCAGGGAATATCCCATTTTCATCGCAGAACAAATCCAAATTTGCTAGACTTCCACCACAGACATCAATATTATAAAGTCCAGAACTGAAATTCATTGATAAACTGCTCCCATCAAGAAACTGGCAGGTGACAGAATAATCAAAGGTGTTGTTATAGCGAAATGTTCTGAAAAATCTGCCATTTGAACAGGAATCACATCTCAGAACGTTTGCCAATACATTAATATCGTACTGGTATACACAGAAGATAGATGGTAATAATGCTAAGAGAAAGAGTAGTAACTTCATTTCTTAGTTGAATAACACAGAAATAAATGGATTCAGAACAACGTGATAGCCATATTATATACACCTTTTCTGCTGTGTATCAATTACTCAAGAAATGTTTGAAGAATCATAAGAGATTATAGGTATTGTTATCTTTAATTAGTTTTAAGTTAATTTCCTGTATTCGATATAATGAGACGTTGCATTTTCAGAAAACTGAGCTAAGAAAACCGAGCTGACATAAACAAACAAACTCCCTCAACAAACCTTAATTAAATTCCAAACTAATTTACTCATCGCTATGAGACATTACCAATCACATAACTCAACAGCAGCGTACGTCATAGCACATTTGTACAGATAAGTTGCACGTTGTAGCCTTCGCATTCCATATGTAGTTATGGAATGTCTGCGATAAGATTAAAGCTGAATAATATCCTCCTTCGCATTGAAAAGAATCCAAACATTAGTCTTGTATATATTCATGATACTTTTGTCGGAAGAATTTAATCACTTGGAGATGGAACGGAATACATTCCATATTTCATTATCTGAACCTCAAATAGTTACTTTGTTAGATGCACCCATGAGAAACAATGAAATGTCTGTTTTGTAGAAGTTACCATGATGCAACAAAAAATAAACAAAAATCGCATGCAAGATTGTATATAGAACAAATTTACAAGAAAAGAATGAGGAGTAGAGTCAGTGCTATTTTATTTCAGTGAGTTTGTGATAGAAGGACAAGTTGACATTTGACAAGATTGTCTTCAACTCGTTGAATGTGGGGCGAACTGTCTTATCCTTCATCCAAGTCTGAACCATAACTTGGTAAACATCTTCAGGACAACCAATCGGAGCAGAAAGTATGCGTTCTGTGGAGATAGCTTGTATTACTTCCCCGTTCGAAGCATTTCCCCAAGGTTTATCCCCTAACGACCAAATTTCATACAGCGTCACACCGAATGACCACACGTCCGACTTCTCCGAGTATTTCATGAAGAAGAGAGCTTCAGGGGCTGTCCAACGGAGAGGGACTCTCCCACCTGATGAGGTGTAGTAGTTGTTCTCCGGAGAGTCGATCTCTCGAGACATGCCGAAATCTGCCACACGAACTGTCAGGTCTTTGGCTACCAGCACATTTCGAGCTGCTAGGTCTCTGTGGATGAACTTCTTTTCGGTGAGGTATGCCATCCCTGCAGCGATCTCTTGGCTGAACTTGAGCAGGAGAGTGTGGAGCACGACTCCTTGTAGCTGGAGGTCGGAGTTGCTGCTGCTGATACTGTTTCTGTTTGGAAGTTTCAACTTTAACAAGAACTCCCTCAGTTCTGTCCTCAACAACTCGGTGACGATCATCCAAGGCTGCTGCTGGTGCTGAGAGGTGAGTACTCCGATGAGTCTGAGCACGTTGGGATGGTTGAACTGAGCGAGTGTGGCTGCTTCCCTCATGAAGGCTAGCATCACGTCTGAATTGGCTGCCTGCTTGAGAGACTTGACTGCGACTGGGATGTCTCCCTTTTGAGTGTGGTAGGTGGCTCTGTACACAATTCCGAAGTGTCCCGATGCGAACTGTTCTCCTATCTCTAAATCTTCTCTTTTTATCTGGAACGGACAACATTGGAGGTTACTTGTTAACTCGAAGAGCAAATTTGATGGTTCTATGTAAGGCGCAATCGATTTACTTTGATTTTCTCTATTGAAGTTGTCGAATGGATTCATTTCTAAATAAGCACTAGCATTTAAGAGAGGCGCATTTGATCGGTTCAGTAGTGTATCTTCGTATAAAGCTTGATCCACCACTTCACCTTCTACCAAATCACCATACAAGTCACTCACTACATATTTATGACTAGTCGTACGTTCTTTTTGCTTTTCTGGATCTGTCTGCAGGGAGTTATAACTAGCATAAACATAACCATTCGGATTTGGCAGTGATCGGTCAGGTATCACTGAGTAGTATACTGGTTCTTGAGCATTTGATTGGTCATTCGTAGTTGTTGCCTTAGAAGTAGAGTCCTTAGTAAGGAGAATATTTCCGTTTCCATTTATTACATTCTCAAAGTTTGTAGCTTCTCTTATTGGAGATTTGAATGCTTTTTTCCTACCTTTCAAACAGATGACAGTTAACAATGCAACCACGAACGCTACAAGCATAGCGATTATAATAATAGCAGCGACAGGAATGGCAGTCACTAGAATCAACATGGCATTCTGTTCTATCTGTGTTGCGTTGTTTGTAGAGTCTGAAGTAGGGGACATACTAGGTGGTGGATCTATTAAGGAGGATGTTGGCGATATAAGTCCTGGTGTAAGGGACATGCTAGGTGTTGGAGATATTATGGTGGGTTTTGATGGCATAAAATCTGTCGTAAGGGACATGCTAGGTGTTACGGTGATGTATGACGTAGGAACAATTGAAGATGAGGGAGATGATGATGGTGTGGGAGTTGGTACATTAAGTTCACACATCTCATTAATACATGTAACAGTTTCGCAATTGAAATAGCAGCACCTGGGCATAGATTCTGCACATGTAGTTTGTGCGTTATTTGCATTGGAGATGAGCTCACTCTGACACCTGGCACCATTGAATATACTGATCTCAGGACCTACACACAAGCTACTGTCTGATGGTGCACATGTACGATCTTCAAAGCAAATGTTTTCGAAATCGTCGTCATCACAATCTTCACAGAGAGTTGAAGTAGTGAGTAGAAGGATTGAATAATTGAAGAAAACATCACATGGATAAGGAATGGCTGCTAATGGATCCGAATCGCTAGCAGGGAATATCCCATTTTCATCGCAGAACAAATCCAAATCATCTAGAATTCTTCTACCACAGACATCAATATTATAAAGTCCAGAACTGAAACTCATTGATAAACTGCTCCCATCAAGAAACTGGCAGGTGACAGAATAATTAAAGGTGTTGTTATAGCGAAATGTTCTGAAAACTCTGCCATTTGAGCAGGAATCACAGCTCAGAACGTTTGCCAATGCATTAATATCGTACTGGTATACACAGAAGATAGATGGTAATAATGCCAAGAGAAAGAGTAGTAACTTCATTTCTTAGTTGAATAACTCAGATAATAGATGAATTCAGTATAGAGTGATGGGCATTTTATATACACTTTTCTGCTCTGCATCAATTACTCATGGAATGTTTGAAGAGTCGTCATAAGAGATTATAAGTATTTTTAATGTTAATTGGTTTTAAGGTACTTTCCTGTATTCCAAATACTCAATTCTATAGAATAAGACGTAGCATTTTCAGAAAACTGAGCTTAGAAAACAGAGCTGACAAACCAAAGCATGCTCCCTCAACAAATTTTTTAATAATTTCCAAACTAATTTCACTCATTCTTATGAGACATTACCAATACACAACTCAACAGCAGCATATGTCATAGCACATTTGCACAGGTAAGCTTCATTATACCACAAAGAATTTGATGAAATTATATTTTACTCAAATATACTTCCAATTACTCGTAGGATTACCGTCTATATTTTTCTGCAAATAATAGCTATTTTGTAATATATTTTCCCAGAAGAATTCAAGAATACAATTATCGCTAAAAACCTCATTACTGTCCTCTACACATGGTAATTAATCTTACTAGTAACGTGGTATAAGCTCGACAATATTATTACTAGAATAATCAACACGTATGATTTCAACATTTCTGCTCAATTGGCGTACTGACTAATACTAAAGTACGAGTTGCACCACAAATGTTGTTAAATGGTTCGAAATTAGACGTATAAATAAGGACTGGATGTAGTTGATACATTCATCAATGAAGTCGAGTGTGGGCCTTATCTTGGCCTTATTACTGCTACAGTCAGGGACTCTCATCTGTGGTTATAGTTTAGAAACTTTGAAAAATTTTATTCGATGCCAGCATAACGGACTTCCGAAAGTTGCGAAAACACTAGGCTATCGTATTAATGAGACCTACACCATAGAATGTAATGATACTATGATGAAGGATACTTTCTATGCAGGAACATACTTACTCCAATATTGTCCTACTCCTGCTGGTCTGGAAGACGGGAGAGATGATTTTAGAGAACTTCTATGTAAAAATCAGGTGGGTGATGGCATATCAATTAGTAGTATTATTTATTACCATCAACTTGACCGAGCAATTCTATTCATCACTGCTACTTCACAATGTGCAGAAGCAAATAATAATAATAATATTGCGAATCAGGATTGTCTACCGCTTACTTTTGATAGCCGATTCAATAACCTCAAATGTCGTGTTCAAACGCCGTGTATTCCTAACAATAAGAGTGAAGAAGGCTGCAAGAGGACAGTATCAAGAAACTGTACCTATAGCTGTGGACTATCAACTTGTACTGACCCATCGGCTACAAGCAACTCAGTCTTAACTTTTCCAGGGCCAACTTCAAACCTCTCGAACGACACAGCCATTCTAGGAAAAAATGTAAAGTTGATTCTTGTGATTGTATTTCCAGTCGCTATCATTACCATTGCCATCATTCTGATAGCATCCTTGACCACTGTAACAGCAGGCATCTATTTTAAGCAGAGGAAATAATTGGATTTCCAAGTTAAAGATTATAACTAGCTAGATTAACTCTTTGCTATCTTTTCCATTTTCTGAAACTTTGTATTTGCATTTATCATGAGTTTGTATTGTTATAAGAGCAGTCACTTTTCTTATGTTTGAACACAACTTATCATATATACTACCTGGCCAAATGTATTGGAACACCATATTGCTTTGCATCATATATAATACTAAAATGGGTCTCTCCATTGGGGCCAATTCATTAACGCACGACAGCTGGGCATGCCTAATTTCCGGGACGGGACGAGTCAAGATGCCTAATTTCCGGGACGGGACGGGTTAAGATACCTAATTCCCGGGACGCGATCCCGTCCCGTCCCGAAAATTAGGCATGCCCTGACAGCTACTGAAAATCTGATATCAAGTTCGAAATCTACACACTGGAGTTACTCAGTGTAGAAGTTTTCTATTCATCAATTATGCCTAAAGGGAATTAATATCGCTTGTGCCACCTTGATCCACTTGTTCCCATAATATATAATGGTGGCAAGTGGCACAAGGTGGATTATCTATAGGAAGCTTCTAGATTGATTTATTCGAGTGTGTATAATTCGAAATTGATGTTAGAATTCATTAACCTTAGTGGTTTTAATTGATTGGCGTCCATAGATAGACCCATTTTAGTGTTACTTATGATGCAGAGCAATGTGGTGGTGTTCCAATACTTTTGACCAGGTAGTGTATACATACAACAATATGTCCAACAGTATCCTCCAAATTTACTTGTACTAACTATGTATGTATATTCAGTGTTGAATACAGAGAAACAGAAACTTAATTAAAACGATTCAGACCAAGAATGGATTTACAAATAATATAGAATATACGTAGACATGTCACATTACTGATCCATTTATGGACACTGAAGACTAATACAAATAAGATTATTGTGTAAACTGATCATGAATCACTTTTCTACTTTCAAAATGCTATTTTACCACAAATAATACTTTTTCAGAAAAAATAGTTTCAAGCAAGCGGCGCTGACTTAAATGCAAACACTGCTCTGTCAACAGATACTTATTAAATAACGGATTTATTTCCGCCGCTAGTAATGAGAAAATTACAAATCACACTGCTCTAAATTAATCAACAAGCAATTGTCTCCACAGGTCATGCCACGTTGTGCAAGATAAGCTCACACGATGCAACGAAGCAGTTCTTTTAAACACAGTTTTACATCAGACGAATTGCGACTATATTTTCTCCACTTTATCGCGTGAAAATACATTTATTCACGACTCTCACTGTATTTCTCAAAAGAATTCACAAATATAATGATAAACCTAATTTATAGGAATGAAATTAGGCAGCGTATATATCTTAATTATAATCAGAACACTGACTGATGATAAAGTAATTTGTTACCACAAATCTTAAGTATTGTTTGAAATGACACGTATAAATAAGTGAGCGGCATGTTGATATTTAAAACATTAGAATGAAATCGAGTGCAGTCTTTATCTTTTCGATATTACTTCTACAGTCAGGAATCATCTGTTCCAGAATATCAACTCTTCGCAGGATTCTCACACAAGAGTGCGCAAATGGAAGAAGCAGGACACAATTACTTTACCATAATCCCTATGCATATGAACTAGAGTGCAACAACTCAACTTTTAATCGGAATTTAAGCTCAGGAGATTACAGAATCCCATATTGCGACGACGAATCGGGTGACTTTAATAAATGTATATGCAGTACTAACCTGGCAGCCTCCCCCAGCGTACCATATTATAAAATTACTTACCATGAAGTCACTCGTGCTATTCTTCTTATACTCACTACTTCACAGTGTGAACCAGATTCTAACGATGATGACGGAGAAGATACTGAAGAAAGTTCTGACATTGCAGATCAAAATTGTCCAACTTCGTCCGTCGATGAGCCATTCGATGGACTCAGGTGTCGGGTCACTTGTATTCCTGACTCTCAGACTGAACAAGGATGCGAGGACAGATGTTGTACCTATAGTTGTGGAAATTTCATTTGCGTTAATCAGGAATCGTGTGAAATCAATTCATCAACAGATGAAATCTCTCCTCCACTTTCAACAGTTTCCAGCACACTTGAACCATCAAACACCCCAAATCCAATTCAAACGGTAGGTACAAGGTTTTCTACAACGTCTCCGGTAGCAACACCTACATTATTCCCTACCCCCTCGATAAGTATCAGCCGGAGTCCAACGAATTCTCCACGGTCTACAGCAACCAACTTCCTGAATGACACAGCAATTCGACAAGAAAATACTATAATGTTAATACTCGTGACTGCGATTCCAGGAGCCTTCATCATCATTCTCATTATTCTGATAGTGTCCGTGTTCGTTGTGATAGCAGGGATCTACTTCCAACGAAGAACAAAAGAATTGGACTCTCACCCTGAAGAAGGACATAATTATGAAACCTTAAACGGACACGGAAGTAATTCGAACGCTAATCTTAACTTCGAATTGCCCACAATTCAGGAGAACGGACAGGCCATAGGAACCCAGGAGCCAATGTATATGGAGATATCTGACACCATAATTGCCAATAGTTTTGCGAAAGATGCGTTGAAAATAGAAACAAATCCCAACCTCACACAACCAACCAATCAGAGGGTGTCGGTCGCCAGTAGTGACCAATACGCACTCATTCTAAACGACCTGTACTCAGGCCTGGTGGAAGGAGCAGTGATAGATCCCAGAACTTATGAAGAACTACCAAACCAAACTCCAGACACACAATTATTCAGATTAAGCGACTCCTTAGTAATGAATTCTACCTACAACTTCAGTCGAGAAAATGAAACATTGAACCCTTTCATCGAACCATCTAAAAATATTCCTGAGTTAGAAAACAACCTCCAATGCTCTTTGCTCCAAATAAAGAAGGAAGATTTGGAGATAGGAGAACAGTTCGCATCGGGACACTTCGGAATTGTGTACAGAGCCACCTACCACACACAAAAGGGAGACATCCCAGTCGCAGTCAAGTCTCTCAAGCAGGCAGACAATTCAGACGTGACGCTAGCCTTCATGAGGGAAGCAGCCACACTCGCTCAGTTCAGCCATCCCAACGTGCTCAGACTCATCGGAGTACTCACCTCTCAGCACCAGCAGCAGCCTTGGATGATCGTCACCGAGTTGTTGAGTACAGAGCTGAGGGAGTTCTTGTTAAAGTTGAAACTTCCAAACAGAAACAGTAGCAGCAGCAGCAACTCCGACCTCCAGCTACAAGGAGTCGTGCTCCACACTCTCCTGCTCAAGTTCAGCCAAGAGATCGCTGCAGGGATGGCATACCTCACCGAAAAGAAGTTCATCCACAGAGACCTAGCAGCTCGAAATGTGCTGGTAGCCAAAGACCTGACAGTTCGTGTGGCGGATTTCGGCATGTCTCGAGAGATCGACTCTCCGGAGAACAACTACTACACCTCATCAGGTGGGAGAGTCCCTCTCCGTTGGACAGCCCCTGAAGCTCTCTTCTTCATGAAATACTCGGAGAAGTCGGACGTGTGGTCATTCGGTGTGACGCTGTATGAAATTTGGTCGTTAGGGGACAAACCTTGGGGAAATGCTTCGAACGAGGAAGTAATACAAGCTCTCTCCACAGAACGCATACTTTCTGCTCCGATTGGTTGTCCTGAAGATGTCTATCAAGTTATGGTTCAGACTTGGATGAAGGATAAGACAGTTCGCCCCACATTCAACGAGTTGAAGACAATACTGTCGAATGTCAACTTGTCCTTCTATCACAAACTCACTGAAATAAAATAGCACTGACTCTACTCCTCATTCTTTCCATTCTTGTGAATTTGCTCTGTAAATAAATTATCTAGATTTTATTATGACTGTCATTTCAATATTGTTGCATTTCCCATGTTTGTTTGATGGCAGAGTTAGAATATGATTTTCTTTAAAGAAATTTACTCCAGTTTAGGATTAAAATAGAACATTACCAAAGCTTTCATACCCTGAACACTTCTATGGCAAATACTGCTGTAATAGCATTTGTTGTGAGAGATTTTATGATAAAAGATCTGAGCCGAGTTTTAAGATATAAAATACTATGTTCTTGTTACAGAATACAATGCACTAATTTCACCAGTCACGCGAGATCCAATAGAGTCCAACACTCAGATTCTTGACGATGTTATATAAATAGAACACATGTCAGGTGCACATAAAAGGATTATATAAATAGAATGCTTTTCTGCCCTTCACTTATTTATTTTCTGCACTTATTTTCTGGTAAAAGATCTCGAATACTGTAACATTTGATTGGATGATAACTCAATGGTCAATGCGTCACAAGTTACAACATACATAAGTTTTAAATTGAACCTTGTATTACATTCTTTCCGGTTGCTATGGTTCAAAGAAAAATTCGAACATTACTAGAAACTTTTTGAATTGTAAAGCAAATCATTTTTCAGCATAAATGAAGAACTAATATGCGAGACCCGAACATCACCTTAACCACACTGAGGATTTCAGAAATTAAGCTATCACGTATTTCAGCTGTTATTGAAATTATTGATGTAGTATCAAATACTTAAAGAGCTACGCCGAATCAACACTTCTCCTGCAAGATATTACACTGAGTGGATACCATTTGGGTTAACGCTGATTCTCTAATAGAACTTATAATAAGGAATTTCAATTAGAATAGATTCGTTAATTAATAGTAGAATATTCAAATAAGGGTTTTCGCTCAGACATCCTACATACTCTTATGACTTGCAAATACAATTCTTGTAACTGAGTCGCATGTCGTATGCAGTATTAAATTCTACAATGAAGATTATAGATTTTTTTGAGAGTTAATGTATATATTTAGGAGATAGCATCCTCACTCGAATCTGCGTAATTAATTATCTGTCTATACAGAGTATCTACAGGAAACTATGCTCCAAATATAAATACATGTGTCTGTGCCCCAAACCAACTATTCAGAAATTATTTAGTAAATCAAATTGAAACAATGAGGAATAATATTTTAGTTCTGCTTTCAATTTTTTTTTTCTCCGTAACTCTCGCACCTGGAACCCCACCGACTCCTCCCCCTATAGCTGAGACTCCTCCCCCTACAGCTGAAACCCCCCCGCCTGTAGCAAACGGGGATGTTGATACTTCAGTTGTACAAACTTCGGCAGTTCCAATAAGTTCAAAAAATATATTATTTGCGATAACAGCTCCAATCGGACTATTCTTACTCTTCACTGTTGCAAGCACTGTTACAGTGGTGCTGATAATCTTCTTTTATTTAAAACGTCGAAAAATAAATAGACTGAAAAAAGATCCAACTAACAAGGAAATTGAATGTGCAAATGTAATTGTAAATTCACACGCAATATCTGATAGAAAAGACGCAGAAAATCTACCTTCAGAACCGATTTATTCTGAGATACCAGCTTTGCAAATGGAATGTGACAAGAGTAAACAAGAACCAATTGGACCGAAAGAGCGGACAATAAACGGAACTTACGGTCACTTAGTCGAAGGAGTATTAATAGATAACATGCTGTATGAGGAATTAAATCAAACTATCGGGAATAACGGGAACAGTGAAATCTCTGTTTCTTTTGTTGATCCGCCAAATTCTCCCACCGAGTTAGAAAGAAACCTCAACTGCTCCCAAATTAGAGAAGAAGAAATAAAATTTGAAGAACAAATCTCATCGGGACACTTCGGAATTGTGTACAGAGCCACCTACCACACACAAAAAGGAGACATTCCAGTCGCAGTCAAGTCTCTCAAGCAGGCAGCCAATTCAGACGTGATGCTAGCCTTCATGAGGGAAGCAGCCACACTCGCTCAGTTCAGCCATCCCAACGTGCTCAGACTCATCGGAGTACTCACCTCTCAGCACCAGCAGCAGCCTTGGATGATCGTCACCGAGTTGCTGAGGACAGAACTGAGGGAGTTCTTGTTAAAGTTGAAACTTCCAAACAGAAACAGTAGCAGCAGCAGCAGCAACTCCGACCTCCAGCTACAAGGAGTCGTGCTCCACACTCTCCTGCTCAAGTTCAGTCAAGAGATCGCTGAAGGGATGGCATACCTCACCGAAAAGAAGTTCATCCACAGAGACCTAGCAGCTCGAAATGTTTTGGTAGCCAAAGACCTGACAGTTCGTGTGGCGGATTTCGGTATGTCTCGAGAGATCGAATCTCCGGAGAACAACTACTACACCTCATCAGGTGGGAGAGTCCCTCTCCGTTGGACAGCCCCTGAAGCTCTCTTCTACATGAAATACTCGGAGAAGTCGGACGTGTGGTCATTCGGTGTGACGCTGTATGAAATTTGGTCGTTAGGGGACAAACCTTGGGGAAATGCTTCCGATGAGGAGGTAATACAAGCTCTCTCTACTGGACACATACTTTCTGCTCCAATTGGTTGTCCTGGTAGTATATATGAAGTAATGATGAGGACTTGGGTATCAGAGAACACAGCCCGTCCAACCTTTAACGAGTTATTGAACTGTTTGAAGGTAATACCCCTGATTGACTAACTTAAATCTGTGTCCTTTTTTATTTTCACCATCATTGTTTATCATTACTAGTACAGTATGTGTTTGTTTACATTGGTCTTTTGTGTTATTTCTTCACCAAAGTTCATTGTGTATTGTTGACAGTCAAATTGTTTATTGTTTACCAAGTGAGTATAGTCCAGCACAGTCATTAATTGCGAAAACAATTAACTCTGAAACTATACTCACTTGCTGACTGAACGTTTGGGGGATGACATCATGGTAACTGCATGAGAAATGAGAAACTATAAAGTGCTCTTGTTACTAATATTAATAGATTGGAGTTGTGAGTCAAATATACTTCCGTTGTAGAATCAATCTATCAGCTAAGCATGTAGATTGAATAGAGTTTCGCAAGGGTATATACTGCTACGAGATCGACCTGTCTTTTAATATCAACAATATAAATAAATGCTAAAAAGATACAAACATATTCGCAATAAATAGAAGAGAACTAAATTTAGTCAGAATAAAGAGTCAGCAACGCTTGGAAAATGTCATGGAGTTCTTTCCTCATTAGTGAGCTTAGTAGCGAGCTAACAGCTGAACAATATTCAGGATCTGTGATCATACGGAAGAGTAGGTATCCGTTATACGATCGTCGGACGGGTACAGTGGGAAGATCCAAGGCAGTGAGAAGCATGATGGTGTCATTCTGAATGTAGAGCCACTCTGCCACTGAGTGGTAGAAGTGGTGTCGAGTGACAGATTTAAGATTAGGTACTTTCAGAATGGGGAGAATCAGCTGATCTTTGAAGTAGACAGCCAATGCACTATTCAGCAGAATTCTCAATAGCTCTTGTCTCTGCAAAACAGACAGAGGCTTGGCATTGGAAGGAGATCTGTTCTCTCTGAAGGAGATTTCATGGAACCAGTAGTAGAGAGTGGCTATAATCACGGACACTTCGTAGTTAATGAACTCTGTATCAGAGAATAGGACTTGACAGTCAGAGCAGTGCATCACACTTCTGAAAAACTGGAATTTGTCTCCTTTAGACAATTCCTGTATCTGTGACAAGTTAGGGAGACAACGTCCCCCTACCTTATAGAATACCTGTAGCTTCTCGCAAGTAATCTTATTTCCAACCGTGTCAATGTCCCTTGCACACCAGGCGCCACTTCTCCTGCGACATATTTCCACCACGTGTGTGGGCCGGGAGACACCTGTTCCTTCTTGAGTGGGCAGCAGTACCACTCCATGCCAGTAGGATCTAAGCGCCAAAGAAGCGAGAGAAGCTCGTGGTTGTACATAATCCTCAGCGTATGAGTATGCCTTATTCATGAGTCCGACCTTATTACTCCAGAGGGCAGATATCCTGAAAACGGATTCCTGACACAGTCCTGGGTACAATTCCTTTATCCTGTTCAGTTGTGGGGTAGGGACATCTCCTAGAGAGATGCTTTCTAGAGGATTGAGATATTTGTTCTTCGTCCTTTTATAGGTTTCGTCAAATATTGCACACATGTCTGGATTCAGCGAGGATTTGATAATAACAATCGTAGCTGCCTCTGTCCGTGTGCATCTGGTGAGGTGGAGAGTTAGCCTATCGAATAAGTATCCTTCGGTAGGATAACTCTTCACCTCTTCTTCTGTATCCTCTCCTATACCCTGACTCGAGAACTCTGTCTTGATCGGATTCAAGGCTATCCGAAGTTCTAAGGAGGTCAGGTCATTACCAGAGATTATAGCTATAAAGGGAATCATCCAAGCTAGGCAGTAGACAGTTCTCAGAAAGTGGTGTAAGGAGAAAAACTTGCTCTCCTTCATGACAGGCTGTGTCCGACTGTCAGGACTCCATACAATGTCCACCAGAGAGAAAACCCCAGTTACCCCCACAGTGAAGTAGAAATCCGTGTCCTGTGACAAGATGAATGCTGGAATTCCTTGCTGAGTGTAGTGTACTGCTAGAGCAGATATGAAATCGTCTGCTTCGCTATCGTAACGCAGTGTTTCTATGCCACAGAACTTAACCGCTTCTTTATACACGTCCCATGCACCTAAGGGGATGAGTGAGGAAGACTGGGCCTGCACAATCGCTTTCACCCACCGTTTCAGTTTTTGCAGTTTCCTGAGTTTCACTACTTCGAGCTTTTCTTCCTCCATCACTTCCTCCAGGAGCATCAGAACTCGGAGACGGGGACAATCTTTACGGAGAGCAGAGAAGAACTCGATCAGACCTTGATAGAACTCCTCGTACTGTCCCCCACAGAGAGAGTCCAGTCCCATGTGCTCATGGAACTGGTGTACCAGGCTAGACGCGTCTATAATTAGCACACAGTCAGCTGAGAGGTAGTTCGACAGCTGATGCATGAACTCCCGTCGTTTGAAATGGCGCCTTATAAATCTTTGAATGCCATATATTCCCATGCTAAGATACAGTACAGCTATCACACCGTAACTAGTCCGGAATATGACTGTCCGCCCTCGCCATAACTAAACAGGGGTTGCTCTAGGGCTAATTAGTAGTTTCCAATATCAGGGCAACTATTGTCTGAATTGATTGAGGAAACGGCAACACTTGATGCATATCCAATCATCTGTGATTGAACATTATATGTACTTTCATTTGCTTATACAGTAGATGGTGGATATAAGAACATTCTACTAGAAAACGGTTGACATAGACCCCATATAATTTATGCCGGTTATAAGAACATTATGGCAGTTCACAATGGTGTTCCAATAACCGGCATCCACTGTAGTACATTGCAATAAAAATGTGAAATGTATATTTCACACCTTTTGAGGAATTTTCAAATATCTGATCGAGGCTGGGATTCAACGGGTTTTAAATTTGACCAAAATTTTCTTGTCCCCGGCACTTTCACTATATCCAATATCTAGTGTATATGAATATAGATTTGTTAGTTATTAAATATATGTACTTAGTTGTATATTTATTGTTTGACTCATTATAGTTGCCACAAGTGAAGGGCATTATTGAATTAGTGGAGACCCTGACACTATCCTTGTGGGATCTCTTTAAAACTCTTCTTCCCGATACTTAATTTTAAACTTTGAGCTGTGGTCAAATATACTTTCAATTTCCAGGAAACCATTCAGTACTGTATCAACACAATTAAACTGGTGAGTGTGGACTATCCAATTGAATTTAATTATATTATAAAACCTAGAACTATGTAGAGTGGATACATAAGTTCACAATAGGTATGTTATAATATAGATATGTCTAGGTATAAATATAAATAATATAAATAAGTGTATGGTGGTAGAAAGGGGAAAATAAATATTTGTAAAAATAGAAGAGAACTAAATTTAGTAAGAATAAGGAGTTAGCAACGCTTGGAAAATGTCATGGAATTCTTCCCTCATCAGTGAGCTTAGTAGCGAGCTAACAGCTGAACAATATTCAAGATCTGTGATCATACGGAAGAGTAGGTGTCCGTTATACGATCGTCTAATGGGTACAGTGGGAAGATCCAGGGCAGTGAGAAGCATGATGGTGTCATTCTGAATGTAGAGCCACTCTGCCACTGAGTGGTAGAAGTGGTGCCGAGTGACAGATTTAAGATCGGGCGTCTGTAATGTTAGGAGATTCAGCCGATCTTTCAGCTGATCTTTGAAGTAGACAGCCAATGCACTATTCAGCAGAATTCTCAATAGCTCTCGTCTTTGAAAAATTGAGATGGGAATGGCATTGGAAGGAGATCTGTTCTCTCTGAAGGAGATTTCATGGAACCAGTAGTAGAGAGTGGCTATAATCACGGACACTTCGTAGTTAATGAACTCTGTGTCAGAGAATAGGACTTGACAGTCAGAGCAGTGCATCACACTTCTGAAAAACTGGAGTTTGTCTCCTTTAGACAATTCCTGTAACTGTGACAAGTTAGGGAGACAACGTCCCCCTACCTTATAGAATACCTTTACCTCCTCTTCTGTAATCTCATTCCCGAAGGTGTCAGTATCTCCAGCACAAAAGGCACAACTTCTCCTGCGACATATTTCCATAACGTATTTAGGCGGGGAGACACCTGTTCCTTCTTGAGTGGGCAGCAGTACCACTCCATGCCAGTAGGATCTGAGCGCCAAAGAAGCGAGAGAAGCTCGTGGTTGCTTATAGTCTTCTGCGAATGAGTATGCCTTACTCCTTTCTATGATTTTGTTGGTCCATAAGGCAGATATCCTGAGAACGGATTCCTGACACAGTCCTGGGTACAACTGCTTAATCCTGTTCAGCTGTGGGGTAGGGACATCTAGAGAGATGCTTTCTAGAGGACTGAGATATTTGTTCTTCGTCTTTCTGTAGGTTTCGTCAAATATTGCACACATGTCTGGATTCAGCGAGGATTTGATAATAGCAATCGTAGCTACCTCTGTCTGTGTGCATCTGGTGAGGTGGAGAGCTAGCTTAAGGATGAAGTGTCCTCTCCCCTGACTCGATAACTCAGTTTTGATTGGTTCCATTGCAGTCTTAAGCTCTGGAGGGGTGAGATCATTGCCTAGGAGTATAGCCAGGAAGGGAATTATCCAAGGTTGATAGGTATCAGTATCAGTAACAGTCCTCAGAAAGTCGGGTAAGGAGAAAAACTTGCATTTATTCATGACAGGCCGTGTACTACTGTCAGGACTCCATACGATGTCCTCTATTGAGATAACCCCAATTACCCCCACGGTGAAATAGAAATCCGCGTCCTGTGACAAGATGAATGCTGGAATTCCTTTCTGAATGTAGTGTACTGCTAGAGCAGATATGAAATCGTCTGCTTCGCCATCGTAGCGCAGTGTTTCTATGCCACAGAACTTAACTGCTTCTTTGAACACGTCCCATGCACCTAAAGGGATGAGTGAGTGCTTCTCAGCCTCAGGCTGATCGATCGCTTTTACCCACCGTTTCAGTTTTCCTTGTTTCCTGTCTTTCACTACTTCGAGCTTTTCTTCCTCTGTTACTTCGTCCAGGAGCATCAGCACTCGGAGACGGGAACAATCTTGATGGAGAGCAGAGAAGAACTCGATCAGACCTTGATAGAACTCCTCGTACTGTCCCCCACAGAGGGAGTCCAGTCCCATGTGCTCATGGAACTGGTGTACCAGGCTAGACGCGTCTATAATTAGCACACAGTCAGCTGAGAGGTAGGATGACAGCTGATGCATGAACTCCTGTCGTTTGAAATTGCGTCTGATGAAACTACGCAGGTCTTGTATTCCCATGCTAAGATATTGAGAGTACAGCTGTCACGTTAATATAATCGATAATTATAAATGGTCTCTCTGGCTTGTCGCAATATATTGTAAGGAGCCATCCCAAAGTACATATGGCTCTAGGATCAGCAGTTTCCCAATATCCACATTACACTAGCTTCTCAACCAGTGGCGTTTGGAGTGGGGGAGACGCAACCCCCCCCCTTTTTTGTTAGGGGAGGCACACCTCCTGGAAGGAGCGCTCCCTCCAGGTACAATTCTCTCTGATCTTCTACTTTGGGATTATTTACTCAATTTTACTCAGTCTCAATGAACAGACATAAAACTTTATCAATATAGTATACTAATCTTATTTTAGAATTATAGTTACTACACATCTCCCACAGGCCAAAAATCAGCTTTTTAGCATGGCAGTTTCTTCAATCAATTCGTTACATATATATATTAAAGTATGTAACGAGTTGATTGAAGAAACTTCCAGGCACAGGTTTTTATGTATTCATGGCTGACGGACACTGTGTCTGCCGGAGGCGCCCTTCGGGCGTCTGGGATCACATTGATTAATTATAAAGGAGATAACATCTCTAAACACATCTGTCCTACTGTTATAATCGATATCGCACGAAAAGTCATCATTACGCATCAAAATTTTAAAAATTGACAAATTTAGTGATTTTTTCGTGTGATATCGATTATAACAGTAGGACAGACATATTTAGAGATGTTTTCTCCTTTATAAGTAATCATTGTGACGTGCCGGAGGCGACCTGCGGGCGCCTCCGGCGGACACAGTGTCAGCCAGCCACGCAGCGCAAGCAAGCGAAGCGCGCTTGTATACATATATAAGTTAAAAGTTACTATTAGAACATTATATGCATAACATTTTTGTCAACTAATATTGATTTGTTTGTTGTTAAATATACTCTAATCGGACAAAAGTATTTGAAATTCTTACTATTTTCCATCATAAATAGTTATAAAGTGGGTCTATTCATGAGCGAAATGTAATCAAACTGTTACAGATATTGTAATTTCGATTTAAAATTCATATTCTACACATTCGAATTACTCAGGTTAGATGGCTTCTATTGATGTATTCATTTCCAAGGTTAGATGCATCGAACTGTGCCACTCTTCGTCATCATGTCTAATGGTAATGGGAGTGAAAAGTGGCACAAAGTGACATAGATTGATAATAATTCAACCTATGAATGAATATGGCAATAGAAGGCTTCAAACCTGAGTAATTCGAATGTGTAGAATATGAATTTGAAATCGAAATTCCAGTATCTGTCACAGTTTGATTACGCTTCTCTCCATGAATAGACCCACTTTATAACTAATTATGATGGAAAATAGTAAGGATTTCAAATACTTTTGTCCGGTTAGAGTATGTACTTAGCCATATATTTATTTTTTGACTCATTACAGTGTTACCACAAGTGAGAGTACTAAATGGAGACCTTGACACTATCCTTGTGGGACACTATCTCTTCATTACTTTTCTTCCCGATACTTAATTTTAAACTCAAATATATTTTCCAAGCAAAATATAACTTCTAATTTCCAGAAAACCATTCATAATTGTATCAACACGATTAAGACTGGATATAGGTCTGTTATGGTATAGATATATTTCGGTATAAATATTAATAATATAAATGGATGGTGGAAAAGAAAAAATAAATATTTGTAAAAAATAAAAAGAGAACTAAATTTAGCCAGAATAAGGAGTTAGCAACGCTTGGAAAATGTCATGGAGTTCTTCCCTCATTAGTGAGCTTAGTAGCGAGCTAACAGCTGAACAATATTCAGGATCTGTGATCATACGGAAGAGTAGGTGTCCGTTAAACGATCGTCGGATGGGTACCGTAGGAAGATCCAGGACAGTGAGAAGCATGTTGGTGTCATTCTGAATGTAGAGCCACTCTGCCACTGAGTGGTGGAAGTGGTGTCGAGTGACAGATTTCAGATTGGGTACTTTCAGAATGGGGAGAATCAGCTGATCTTTGAAGTAGACAGCCAATGCACTATTCAGCAGAATTCTCAATAGCTCTTGTCTCTGCAAAATGGAGATGGGAGTAGCACTGGAAGGAGATCTGTTCTCTCTGAAGGAAATTTCATGGAACCAGTAGTAGAGAGTGGCTATAATCACGGACACTTCGTAGTTAATGAACTCTGTATCAGAGAATAGGACTTGACAGTCAGAGCAGTGCATCACACTTCTGAAAAACTGGAGTTTGTCTCCTTTAGACAATTCCTGTAACTGTGACAAGTTAGGAAGACAACGTCCCCCTACCTTATAGAATACCTTTACCTCCTCTTCTGTAATCTCATTCCCGAAGGTGTCAGTATCTCCAGCACAAAAGGCGCCACTTATCTTGCGACACATTTCCACAACGTATTTAGGCGGGGAGACACCTGTTCCTTCTTGAGTTGGCAGCAGTACCACTCCATGCCAGTAGGATCTGAGCGCCAAAGAAGCGAGAGAAGCTCGTGGTTGCTTATAGTCTTCTGCGAATGAACTTGCCTTACTCTTTAGTCCGATTTTGTTGGTCCATAAGGCAGAGATCCTGAGAAGGGACTCCTGACACAGTCCTGGGTACAGTAACCTCATCCTCTTCAGCTGTGGAGTAGGGACATCTCCTGTGGGGATGTTCCCTAGAGGATTGAGATATCTGTTCTTCGTCTGTCTGTAAGTCTTGTCAAAAATTGCACACATGCCAGGCTTCAGCGAGGATTTGATAATAGCAATCGTAGCTACCTCTGTCTGTGTGCATACAGTGAGATGGAGAATTACCCTAGCAAAGAAGGGTCCTCTGCTCTCACTTAAGAACTCAGTTTTGATTGGTTCCATTGCGGTCTTAAGCTCTGGAGGGGTGAAGTCATTGCCAGAGAGTATAGCCAGGAAAGGAATCATCCAAGCTAGACAGCGGACAGTTCTCAGAAAGTCGGGTAAGGAGAAAAACTCGCTCTTCCTCATGACAGGCCGTGTACGACTACCAGGACTCCACACAATGTCATCCATAGAGATAACCCCAGTTACTCCCACAATGAAGTAGAAATCCGAGTCCTGTGACAAGATGAATGCCGGAGTTCCTTGCTGAGTGTAGTGTACTGCTAGAGCAGATATGAAATCGTCTGCTTCGCTATCATAACATAGTGTCTCTACACCACAGACCCGCACTGCTTCTTTGAACACGTCCCATGCACCTAAGGGAATGGTTGAGAATGACTGAGCCAGTTCAATCGCTTTCACCCATTGTTTCACCTTTTCTAGTTGCCTAGATCTCACTACTTCGAGCTTTTCTTCCTCCGTCACTTCGTCCAGGAGCATCAGCACTCGGAGACGGGGACAATCTTGACGGAGAGCAGAGAAGAAGTCGATCAGACCTTGATAGAACTCCTCGTACTGTCCCCCACATAGGGAGTCCAGTCCCATGTGCTCATGGAACCTATATACCAGGTTAGGCCCATCTATAATTAGAACACAGTCAGCTGAGAGGTAGGATGACAGCTGATGCATGAACTCCTGTTGTTTGAAATGGCGCCTGATGAAGCTACGCAAGCCGAATATTCCCATGCTAAGATATTGAGAGTACAGCTGTCACGCTATTACTGGATATAACCGGTTAATAACATGTTTGATTATTATCATTAATTATATGAAGACCATGAGGGATTCGACCAAACAGAAGTGGCAATCATAAATTGTTTCATAATTTAGTCTCCCGGACTTGTGGCAATATTGTAATGAGTCACCGTACATATGGCTCTAGGATCAGTAGTCCCCAATATCCACATTACGCTAGGATTAAAGGTTTAAAATATTCGCAAAATTCTTCCTAACCTATGATACAAACCGTTGATAGATAGTATCTAGGATACTTTGATGTTTGTTTACTTTTTGTATTTACTATAAGCAAAAACAAATATTAGTTAGCTCTTCGAAAATATGTATTCAGAATCGAAACCCTTGAAAACCATTGGTCAACC